>CM022300.1:450118227-450330017 GCA_011799875.1 Thinopyrum elongatum | reverse complement strand
CTCTATTTATAGGGAGAAGGGGAGAGGGGGCGGCCCCCTTAGAGACCCATCTAGTGGAGGGTCAGCGGCCAGGGGGGGAAACTTACCCCCCAAGCCAGGTGGGAGGCGCCCCCACCCCCTAGGGTTTCCAACCCTAGGCGCCTTGGGCCCATTGGGGGGGGGGGGGCGCACCAGCCCACCAGGGGCTGGTTCCCTCCCTTGCTCAGCCCACTTGGCCCACCGGGGTAGGTGGCCCCCCCGGTGGACCCCCGGACACCTTCCGGTGGTCCCCGGTACAATACCGATAACCCCCGAAACCATCCGGTGACTGAAACTGGACTTCCCATATATAATTCTTCACCTCCGGACCATTCCGGAACTCCTCGTGATGTCCGAGTCTCATCCGGGACTCCGAACAAACTTCGGTAACCACATACTATTTCCCATAACAACCCTAGCGTCACCGAACCTTAAGTGTGTAGAACTACGGGTTCGGGAACCATGCAGACAGACCGAGACATTCTCCGGCCAATAACCAACAGCGGGATTGGATACCATGTTGGCTCCCACATGTTTCCACGATGATCTCATCGGATGAACCACGTGTCGAGGATCAATCAATCCCGTATACAATTCCCTTTGTCTACCGGTATGATACTTGCCCGAGATTCGATCGTCGGTATCCCTATCCTTGTTCAATCTCGTTACCGGCAAGTTCTCTTACTCGTTCCGTAACGCATGATCCTGTGGCTAACTCTTTAGTCACATTGAGCTCAATATGATGATGCATTACCGAGTGGGCCCAGAGATACCTTCGTCATACGAAGTGACAAACCCAGTTCGATTCGTGCCAACCCAACAGACACTTTCGGAGATGCCTTTAGTGCACCTTTATGGTCACCCAGTTATGTTGTGAGTTTTGATACACCCAAAGATTCCTACGGTATCCGGGAGTTGCACAATCTCATGGTCTAAGGAAATGATACTTGACATTATAGAAAAGCTTTAGCAGCAAACTACACGATCTAGTGCTATGCTTAGGATTGGGTCTAGTCCATACATCATTCTCCTAATGATGTGATCCCGTTATCAACGACATTCAAT
This sequence comes from Thinopyrum elongatum, assembly GCA_011799875.1. Taxonomy (NCBI): domain Eukaryota; kingdom Viridiplantae; phylum Streptophyta; class Magnoliopsida; order Poales; family Poaceae; genus Thinopyrum; species Thinopyrum elongatum. Next base: position 450,328,934 of record CM022300.1, on the reverse strand, counting down.
GTCCATGGTCAGGAAACCGTAACCATCTGTTGATCAACGAGCTAGTCAACTAGAGGCTCACTAGGGACATGTTGTGGTCTATGTTTCACACATTGATTACGATTTTCGGGATAACACAATTATAGCATGAACAATAGACAATTATCATGAACAAGGAAATATAATAATAACCACTTTATTATTGCCTCTAGGGCATATTTCCAACAGTCTCCCACTTGCACTAGAGTCATAATCTAGTTACATTGTGATGAAGAAACACCCATAGGTTCTGGTGCTGATCATGTTTGCTCGTGGAAGAGGTTTAGTCAATGGATCTGCGACTTTCAGATCCGTATGCACTTTACAAATATCTATGTCTCCATCTTGAACATGTTCACGAATGGAGTTGAAGCGACGCTTGATATGCCTGGTCTTCTTGTGAAATCTGGGCTCCTGGCAAGGGCAATAGCTCCAGTGTTGTCACAGAAGAGAGTCATTGGGCCCGACGCATTGGGAATAACTCCTAGGTCGGTGATGAACTCCTTCATCCAAACTGCTTCCTGTGCTGCCTCCAAGGCTGCTATGTACTCCGCTCTCACATGTAGATCCCGCCACGACGCTTTGCTTGCAACTGCACCAGCTGACTGCCCCACCATTCAAAATATAACGTATCCGGTTTGTGACTTAGAGTCATCCAGATCTGTGTCGAAGCTAGCATCGACGTAACCCTTTACGACGAGCTCTTCGTCACCTCATAAACGAGAAACATATCCTTAGTCCTTTTCAGGGTACTTCAGGATGTTTGACCGCTGTCCAGTGTTCCATGCCGGGATACTTTGGTACCTTCCTACCAAACTTACGGCGAGGTCACATCAGGTCTGGTACACAGCATGGCATACATAATAGACCCTATGGCTGAGGCATAGGGGATGACACTCATCTTTTCTCTATCTTCTGCCGAGGTCGAGCATTGAGCCGTGCTCAATCTCACACACTTGTAATACAGGCAAGAACCCCTTCTTGGACTGATCCATATTGAACTTCTTCAATATCTTGTCAAGGTATGTGCTTTGCGAAAGACCAATGAGGCGTCTCGATCTATCTCTATAGATCTTGATGCCTAATATGAAGCAGCTTCTCCAAGGTCCTTCATTGAAAAAAACTTATTCAAGTAGGCCTTTATGCTTCCAAGAATTCTATATCATTTCCATTAATAGTATGTCATCCACATATAATATGAGAAATGCTACAGAGCTCCCCATCACTTTCTTGTAAACACAGGCTTCTCCATAAGTCTGTGTAAACCCAAACGCTTTGATCATCTCATCAAAACGAATGTTCCAACTCCGAGATGCTTGCACCAGCCCATAGATTGAGCACTGGAGCTTGCATACCTTGTCAGCATTATTAGGATCGACAAAACCTCGGCTGCATCATATACAACTCTCCTTAAGGAAACCATTAAGGAATGCCGTTTTGATGTCCATTTGCATATCTCATAATCATAGTATGCGGCAATTGCTACATGATTTGACGGGACTTCAGCTTCGCACGGGTGAGAAGGTCTCATCGTAGTCAACCCCTTGAATTGTCGATAACCCTTAGCGACAAGTCGAGCCTTATAGATGGTCACATTTCCATCCGTGTCTGTCTTCTTCTTAAAGATCCATTTGTTCTCTATGGCTTGCTGATCATCAGGCAAGTCTGTGTCAAAGTCCATACTTCGTTTTTCAATACATGGATCCATCCTGATTTCATGGCTTCTAGCATTTGTTGGAATCGGGCCCCCACATGCTTTCAAGTTCGAAGGTTCTCGTTGTCTAACTACATGATTTCCAGGACAGGGTTGCGCTATCCATAACACCTGCCCATTTTTGCCATTTGATCGGGACTGGTCCATCTGTGAGGATCCGTTGTCCCCCGTGGACCTACGAATGTTCTCGTAGGCAACTTTGTCCGAGTTCAGATCATATATCATTAAACTTCCTCTCTAGTCTGTGCAGGCACCCAGAACTATTTCCTCTTATCTTTTGAGCTTGTTGCCCTACTCCTTCCGGTTCACAATTTTGTCACTGGGCTGTGTACCTCGTCATCAAGTTCTACTTTTTACTCCCACTTACCTTATCTCTCAATGAGATGAAACTCTTTTCTCCAGAAACGGATCCTTCCTTGGCACAAACGATCTGCTCTCTCGGATCTGAAGGTAGATTAGGCTACTTGAACCTCAACTAGTTTGCTTAGGGTATCTTCTGAAGACGCATTTTCCGATTGTGGGTCGAGCTTTCAGGTTGGTAAGTTTCTGTGACATTTTTTATGTACACATCCGCATCCCCGAAACTTCACACCGACAGAACGATCCGCCTTAGGTTCTCAAACCACTAAGCTTAGTTTTTGGTTCCACACTTATGATTTCCGTTGGTCGTGTCTAACGGATTTCGACGGAGCCCTAATTTAAAGTGACATGCGGCCAGTTCTCTAAAGCCCATAACCCCAAAATGTAGCGTGAGATGACTGGTTAAGAGAATTAATCATTTAGATCTCGCCAAACTTATCTAATAGAGTGCGGTTAACCTCGTTATGGACACACACCATTACGCCGTTGAGGTTTGTGCAGGCTGTGTGTTCGTGCGTGTGTGAAAACACAATCTTCACCACACATTTTACTCTAAGTGCGTTTTGCTCCAAACTCGTGATCAAATATCTCCCTATCCACGATCCGGATCGTAAGACCACTTTATTTTCCGCCTCGTTACGTTGATTCTCTACATCACCTCTGAACATTCCTTGAACTTTCGAAGGCTCCAAACTTTGTTCTTTCTCTTTTTTTTTTCCTTTATTAAGAGACATACAAATCTACTTAACGTCATAGTCGAGGTTGAGAAAACATAACGACAACCCAACGCGAGCCCAACGCTCACTTGGACGCAAATCAGTATGTATGATTTCCATAAGTTGGTTGCTCGCTCCATTGTCCGAGGAGAACGGACGTCTTGGCTATTTTGCCCATGAGGCGCTCCGGTTCACCACGTGTCAAATGAGTCATAATCAAGTACGACTCCACAACAGTCCATCCTGCATGGAGTTTATCTCATGCGTTGACACCACTGTCGACATCAGGATTTTTTTGTGGTAGTACTGCCATTCCAAGTATTGGGCACACGCTCATTGGATCAACCCTACATGTTTATTGTTTTGGCATTCTACATAGACCACAACATGTCCTAGTGAGCCTCTAGTTGACTAGCTCATTGATCAACAGATGGTTACGGTTTCCTGACCATGCGACATTGGATGTCGTTGATAACGGGATCACATCATTGGACGAATGAAGTGATAGGACTAGACCCAATCCTAAGCATAGCACTGATCATGTAGTTCGTCTGCTAAGTTTTCTAATGTCAAGTATCAGTTCCTTTAGACCATGAGATGTGCAACTCCGCGATACCGTAGAATGCTTTGGGTGTATCAAACGTCACAAACATAACTGGGTGACCATAAAGGTGCACTACATGCATCTCCGAAAGTGTCGGTGGGTGCACGAATTGGGACTGGGATTTGTCACTCCGTATGACGGAGAGGTATCTTTGGGCCACTCGGTTGCATCATCATAATGAGCTCACTGTGACTACGATTAGCCCCACTATCATGCGTTACGGAACGGTAAGAGATAAGCCGGTAACGAGATTGAACAAGGTATAGGGATACCGAGATTGAACTCGGGCAAGTTATCATACGGTAGACAAAGGAAATGTATACGGGATTGATTGAATCCTTGACACGTGGTTCATCCGAGAGATCATCGTGGAACATGTGGGAGCCACATGGGTATCAGATCCCGTTGTTGGTTATTGCCGCGACGGAGATGTCTCGGTCATGTCTGCATGGTTCCCGAACCCGTAGGGTCTAACACTTAAGGTTCGGTGACGCTCAGGGTTGTATGGGAATAGATATAGTGGTTACCGAATGTGTTCGAAGTCCCGGATGAAGATCCCGGAGCATCGAGGAGTTTGGAATGGTCCGCGAGGGTGAAGAATTATATATGGGAAGTCCAGTTTCAGTCACCGGAATGGTTTCGGGTTAGGTATTTGTACCGGGACCACCGGAAGTGTCCGGGTCACCGGTAGGGGTCCCTGCCGGTGGGCCAAGTGGGTGAGCAAGGGAGGGACCAGCCCCCTGGTAAGGTGGGGCGCCCACCAAGGCCAAGGCGCCTGGGTTGGAAACCCTAGGGGCAGATAGGGGGCGCCCCCACATGCTGCCGCGGGGTAAGTTTCACCCGTAGGCCGCCGCCCCCCCTTAGATGGATCTAAGGGCTAGGTTCACCCTCCCCCCCCCCCCCCCCCCCCCCCTTTCCCCTCACTTCTCCTATAAATAGAGGGGGCGCGTGGGAGGGCAAGCAGCACCTGATCCCTGGCGCAGCCCTCCCCCCTCTCCAACACCTCCCCTCCTCCGTTTGAGCTTGGCGAAGCCCTGCGCGAGAACTGCAAGTTCCACCACCATGCCGTCGTGCTGCTGGAGCTGTCTTCCCCAATTCTTCCTACCTCTTGCTGATACCAAGGCGAAGGAGACGTCACCGGGCTGCACGTTGTGTTGAACACGGGAGCACCGTTTGTCGGTGCTTAGATGGAATCGACCGCGATCTGAATCACCTGTGTGTGTACGACTCCTCCAACGACCGCTTTCTTGCAACGCTTCCGCATCGCGATTCAAGGGTATGAAGATGCACTCCTCTCTCTCTTGTGCTAGTCTATCGCTAGATTGATCTTGGTGATGCGTAGGAAATTTTTTTGATTTACTACGAAGATACCCAACAGTGGCATCATGAGCTAGGTCTATGCGTAGTTTCCTGCACGAGTAGAACACAAGTTGTTGTGGGCGTCGATTTTGTCAATTTCTTGCCGTTACTAGTCTTATCTTGATTCGGCGGCATCGTGGATAAGCGGCCCGCGACCGACCTTACACGTACGCTTACGTGAGACAGGTTCCCACCGACTGACATGCCCTAGTTGCATAAGGTGGCTAGCGGGTGTCTGTCTCTCCCACTTTAGTCGGATCGGATCGATGAAAAGGGTCCTTATGAAGGGTAAATAGAAATTGGCATATCACGTTGTGGTTGTGGCGTTAGGTAAGAAACGTTCTTGCTAGAAACCTATAGCAGCACGCGAAAAAAAATTGCAACAACAATTAGGAGGATGTCTAACTTGTTCTTGCAGCATATGCCGTGTGATGTGATATGGCCAAAGGATGTGATGAGATGAATTATGTGATGTATGAGATTGATCATTTTCTTGTAATAGGAATCACGACTTGCATGTCGATGAGTATGACAACCGGCAGGGCCATAGGAGTTGTCTTAATTTATTGTATGACCTGCGTGTCAATGAAAAACGCCATGTAATTACTTTACTTTATGCTAACCGTTAGCCATAGTAGTAGAAGTAATAGTTGGTGAGGCAACTTCATGAAGCACGAGATGGAGATCATGGTGTCATGCCGGTGACGATGATGATCATGGTGCCCCGAAGATATGAGATCAAAAGGAGCAAAGATATTGGCCATATACATGTCACTATTTTATTGCATGTGATGTTTATCATGTTTACATCTTTTTGTTTAGCTTAGAACGAGCTAGCATAAATAGAATGATCCCTCGCTAAAATTTCAAGAAATGTTCCCCCTAACTGTGCACCGTTGCGAAGGTTCGTTGTTTCGAAGCACCACGTGATGATCGGGTGTGATAGATTCTAACGTTCGAATACAACGGGTGTAAGCAGATTTACACATGCAAAACATAGGTTGACTTGACGAGCCTAGCATGTACAGACATGGCCTCGGAACACGGAAGACCGAAAGGTCGAACATGAGTCGTATAGAAGATACATCAACATGGAGATGTTCACCGTTGATGACTAGTCCGTCTCACGTGATGATCGGACACGGCCTAGTCGATTCGGATCATGTATCACTTAGATGACTAGAGGGATGTCTATCTGAGTGGGAGTTCATAGAATAATTTGATTAGATGAACTTAATTGTCATGAACTTAGTCTAAAATCTTTACAATATGTCTTGTAGATCAAATGGCCCACGCTAATGTTGCCCTCAACTTCAACGCGTCCTAGAGAAAACCAAGCTGAAAGACGATGGTAGCAACTACACGGACTGGGTCCGTAACCTGAGGATCATCCTCATAGCTGCCAAGAAAGCTTATGTCCTTGAAGCACCGCTAGGTGACGCACCTGTTTCCCGGCAACTCAAGACGTTATGAACGCCTGGCATGCGCCGTAGTGATGATTACTCCCTGGTTCAGTGCGTCATGCTTTACAGCTTAGAACCGGGGCTCCAAAAGCGTTTTGAGCAACACGGAGCATATGAGATGTTCCAAGAGCTGAAAAAATGGTTTTCCAAGCTCATGCCCGAGTCGAGAGATATAGAAGTCTCCGACAAGTTCTACAGTTGTAAGATGGAGGAGAATAGTTCTGTCAGTGAGCATATACTCAAAATGTCTGGGTTGCACAACCGCTTGTCTCAGCTGGGAGTTAATCTCCCGGATGACGCGGTCATTGACAGAATCCTTCAGTCGCTTCCACCTAGCTACAAGAGCTTTGTGATGAACTTCAATATGCAGGGATGGAGAAACCATTCCTGAGATATATTCAATGCTGAAATCAGCGGATGGTGAGATCAAAAAGGAACATCAAGTGTTGATGGTGAATAAAACCACTAAGTTCAAGAAAGGAAGGGTAAAAAGAACTTCAAGAAGGACGGCAAGGGAGTTGCGCGCCCCGGTAAGCAAGCTACCGGGAAGAAGCCAAAGAATGGACCCAAGCCTGAGACTGAATCTTTTATTGCAAGGGAAACAGTACTGGAAGCGGAACTGCCCCAAGTACTTAGCGGATAAGAAGGCCGGCAATACCAAAGGTAATGTGATATACATGTTATTGATGTGTACCTACCAGCGCTCGTAGTAGCTCCTGGGTATTTGATACCGGTGCGGTTGCTCATATTTGTAACTCAAAACAGGAGCTGCGGGAATAAGCGGAGACTGGCGAAGGACGAGGTGACGATGCGCGTCGGGAATGGTTCCAAGGTCGATGTGATCACCGTCGGCACGCTACCTCTACATCTACCTTCGGATTAGTTTTAAACCTCAATAATGTTATTAGTACCAGCTTTGAGCATGAACATTGTATCAGGATCTCGTTTGATGCGAGATGGCTACTCATTTAAATCCGAGAATAATGGTGTTCTATTTATATGAGAGATATGTTTTATGGTCATGCCCCGCTGGTCAATGGTTTATTCTATTGAATCTCGAACGTGATGTTACACATATTCATGGTGTGAATGCCAAAAGATGTAAGGTTGTAATGATGTCCCACATATTGATGGCACTACCGCCTTGGTCATTGGTGTCAAACGCATGAAGAAACTCCATGCAGATGGACTTTTGGAGTCTCTTGATTATGAATCATTTGACACGTGTGAACCATGCCTCATGGCAAATGAACAAGACTCCGTTCTCCGGGACATAGAGCGAGCAACCAACTTATTGGAAATCATACATACTGATGTAGTGCGTCCATGAGCGTTGAGGCGCGCGCTGGTGGTTATCGTTATGTTCTCACCCTCACTGATGACTTAAGTAGATATGGGTATGTTACTTAATGAAACACAAGTTGAGACCTTCGAAAAGTTCAAGGAATTCAGAGTGAGGTAGAGAATCAACGGACAGGAAAATAAAGTTCTTACGATCAGATCGTGGAGGGGAATATTTGAGTCACGAGTGGCACGCACTTAAGGAAATGTGGAATTGTTTCACAACTCACGCGCCCTAGAACACCTCAGCGTAATGGTGTGTCCGAACGATGTAATCGCACTCTATTGGATATGGTGCGATCTATGGTCATGCTTTACCGATCTACCGCTATCATATTTGGGGTTATGCTTTAGAGACTGCCGCATTCACTTTAAATAGGGCTCCGTCGAAATCCGTTGAGACGACACCGTATGAATTATGGTTTGGGAAGAAACCTAAGCTGTCGTTCTCGAAAGTTTGGGGATGCGATGCTTATGTCAAGAAACTTCAAACTGAAAAGCTCGAACCCAAATCGGAAAAATGCGTCTTCATAGGATACCCTAAAGAAACTATTGGTATACCTTCTACTAGATCCGAAGGCAAGATCTTTGTTGCAAGAATGGATCCTTTCTGGAGAAAGAGTTTCTCTCGAAAGAAGTAAGTGGGAGGAAAGTAGAACTTGATGAGGTACCCCCTCTTGAACCGAGGGTAGCACAGCTCAGAAGAGATTTTCTGTGGGCCGCACCGACTAGAGAGGAAGTTAATGATGATGACATGAACTTCGGATCAAGTTGCTACTAACTTCGTAGGTCCACGAGGACACGTTCCGCACCAGAGTGGTACGGCAACCCTGTCCTGAAATCATGTTGTTAGACAACGATGAACCTTCGAACTATAGAAGAGAGCGATGGGGGGGAGCCGGATTCCAACAAATGGCTAGAAGCCATGAAATCCGAGATAGGATCCATGTATGAAAACGAAGTATGGACTTGACAGACTTGCCTGAGATCAGCAAGCCATAGAGAACAAATGGATCTTTAAGAAGAAGACAGACACGGATGGAAATGTGCCATCTATAAGGCTCGACTTGTCGCTAAGGGTTAAGACAAGTCAAGGGTTGACTACGATGAGACCTTCTCACCCGTAGGAAGCTGAAGTCCGTCAGAATCATGTTAGCAATTGCCGCATACTATGATTATGAGATATGGCAATGGACATAAAACGGCATTCCTTAATGGTTTCCTTAAGGAAGAGTTGTATATGATGCAGCCGGAAGGTTTTGTCGATCCTAATAATGCTGACAAGGTATGCAAGCTCCAGTGCTAATCTAGGGCTGGTGCAAGCATCTCGGGTGTGGAACATTCGTTTGATGAGATGATCAAAGCGTTTGGGTTTACACAGACTTATGGAGAAGCCTGTGTTTACAAGAAAGTGAGTGGGAGCTCTGTAGCATTTCTCATATTATATGTGGAGACATACTATTAATGGGAAATGATATAGAATTCTTGGAAAGCATAAAGGCCTACTTGAATAAGTGTTTTTCAATGAAGGACCTTGGAGAAGCTGCTTACATATTAGGCATCAAGATCTATAGAGATAGATCGAGACGCTCATTGGTCTTTCGCAAAGCACATACCTTGACAAGATATTGAAGAAAGTTCAATATGGATCAGTCCAAGAAGGGGTTCTTGCCTGTATACAAGGTGTGAGATTGAGCACGGCTCAATGCTCGACCTCGGCAGAAGATAGAGAAAAGAGAGTGTCATCCCTATGCCTCAGCCATAGGGTCTATTATGTATGCCATGCTGTGTACCAGACCTGATGTGAACCTCGCCGTAAGTTTGGTAGGAAGGTACCAAAGTAATCCCGGCATGGAACACTGGACAGCGGTCAAGAACATCCTGAAGTACCTGAAAAGGACTAAGGATATGTTTCTCGTTTATGGAGGTGACGAAGAGCTCGTCGTAAAGGGTTACGTCGATGCTAGCTTCGACACAGATCTGGATGACTCTAAGTCACAAACCGGATACGTGTATATTTTGAATGGTGGGGCAGTCAGCTGGTGCAGTTGCAAGCAAAGCGTCGTGGCGGGATCTACATGTGAAGCGGAGTACATAGCAGCCTTGGAGGAGCACAGGAAGCAGTTTGGATGAAGGAGTTCATCACCGACCTAGGGTTATTCCCAATGCGTCGGGCCCAATGACTCTCTTCTGTGACAAACATGGAGCTATTGCCCTTGCCAAGGAGCCCAGATTTCACAAGAAGACCAGGCATATCAAGCGTCGCTTCAACTCCATTCGTGAACATGTTCAAGATGGAGACATAGAATTTGTAAAGTGCATACGGATGAAAGTCGCAGATCCATTGACTAAACCTCTTCCACGAGCAAAAAAGATCAGCACCAGAACTCTATGGGTGTTCGATTATCACAATGTAACTAGATTATTGACTCTAGTGCAAGTGGGAGACTGTTGGAAATATGCCCTAGAGGCAATAATAAAGTGGTTATTATTATATTTCCTTGTTCATGATAATTGTCTATTGTTCATGCTATAATTGTGTTATCCGGAAATCGTAATACATGTGGTGAATACATAGACCACAACATGTCCCTAGTGAGCTCTAGTTGACTAGCTCGTTGATCAACAGATGGTTACGGTTTCCTGACCATGGACATTGAATGTCGTTGATAACGGATCACATCATTAGGAGAATGATGGGATGGACTAGAACCAATCCTAAGCATAGCACTATAGCGTGTGTTTGTCTGCTAAAGCTTTTCTAATGTCAAGTATCATTTCCTTAGACCATGAGATTGTGGAACTCCCGGATACCGTAGGAATGCTTTGGGTGTATCAAACATCACAACTAACTGGGTGACCATAAAGGTGCACTACAGGCATCTCGAAAGTGTCTGTTGGGTTGGCACGAATCGAGACTGGGATTTGTCACTTCGTATGACGGAGAGGTATCTCTGGGCCCACTCGGTAATGCATCATCATATTGAGCTCAATGTGACTAAAGAGTTAGCCACAGGATCATGCGTTACGGAACGAGTAAAGAGGACTTGCCGGTAACGAGATTGAACAAGGTATAGGGATACGACGATCGAATCTCGGGCAAGTATCATACCGGTAGACAAGGGAATTGTATACGGGATTGATTGAATCCTCGACATCGTGGTTCATCCGATGAGATCATCGTGGAACATGTGGGAGCCAACATGGGTATCCAGATCCCGCTGTTGGTTATTGGCCGGAGAGATGTCTCGGTCATGTCTGCATGGTTCCCGAACCCTAGGGTCTACACACTTAAGGTTCGGTGAACGCTAGGGTTGTATGGGAAATAGTAGTGTGTTACCGAATGTTGTTCGGAGTCCGGATGAGATCTCGGACATCACGAGGAGTTCCGGAATGGTCCGGAGGTGAAGAATTATATATGGGAAGTCCAGTTTCAGTCACCGGAATGGTTTCGGGGGTTATCGGTATTGTACCGGGACCACCGGAAGGTGTCCGGGGGTCCACCGGGTGGGGCCACCTACCCGGTGGGCAAGTGGGCTGAGCAAGGGAGGGAACCAGCCCCTGGTGGGCTGGTGCGCCCCCCCCCCCCAATGGGCCCAAGGCGCCTAGGGTTGGAAACCCTAGGGGGTGGGGGCGGCAACCCCCTAGGGTTTCCAACCCTAGGCGCCTTGGGCCCATTGGGGGGGGGGGGGCGCACCAGCCCACCAGGGGCTGGTTCCCTCCCTTGCTCAGCCCACTTGGCCCACCGGGGTAGGTGGCCCCACCCGGTGGACCCCCGGACACCTTCCGGTGGTCCCGGTACAATACCGATAACCCCCGAAACCATTCCGGTGACTGAAACTGGACTTCCCATATATAATTCTTCACCTCCGGACCATTCCGGAACTCCTCGTGATGTCCGAGATCTCATCCGGGACTCCGAACAACATTCGGTAACCACATACTATTTCCCATAACAACCCTAGCGTCACCGAACCTTAAGTGTGTAGACCCTACGGGTTCGGGAACCATGCAGACATGACCGAGACATCTCTCCGGCCAATAACCAACAGCGGGATCTGGATACCCATGTTGGCTCCCACATGTTCCACGATGATCTCATCGGATGAACCACGATGTCGAGGATTCAATCAATCCCGTATACAATTCCCTTTGTCTACCGGTATGATACTTGCCCGAGATTCGATCGTCGGTATCCCTATACCTTGTTCAATCTCGTTACCGGCAAGTCTCTTTACTCGTTCCGTAACGCATGATCCTGTGGCTAACTCTTTAGTCACATTGAGCTCAATATGATGATGCATTACCGAGTGGGCCCAGAGATACCTCTCCGTCATACGAAGTGACAAATCCCAGTCTCGATTCGTGCCAACCCAACAGACACTTTCGGAGATGCCTGTAGTGCACCTTTATGGTCACCCAGTTATGTTGTGATGTTTGATACACCCAAAGCATTCCTACGGTATCCGGGAGTTGCACAATCTCATGGTCTAAGGAAATGATACTTGACATTAGAAAAGCTTTAGCAGACAAACTACACGATCTAGTGCTATGCTTAGGATTGGGTCTAGTCCATCACATCATTCTCCTAATGATGTGATCCCGTTATCAACGACATTCAATGTCCATGGTCAGGAAACCGTAACCATCTGTTGATCAACGAGCTAGTCAACTAGAGGCTCACTAGGGACATGTTGTGGTCTATGTATTCACACATGTATTACGATTTCCGGATAACACAATTATAGCATGAACAATAGACAATTATCATGAACAAGGAAATATAATAATAACCACTTTATTATTGCCTCTAGGGCATATTTCCAACAGTCTCCCACTTGCACTAGAGTCAATAATCTAGTTACATTGTGATGAATCGAACACCCATAGAGTTCTGGTGCTGATCATGTTTTGCTCGTGGAAGAGGTTTAGTCAATGGATCTGCGACTTTCAGATCCGTATGCACTTTACAAATATCTATGTCTCCATCTTGAACATGTTCACGAATGGAGTTGAAGCGACGCTTGATATGCCTGGTCTTCTTGTGAAATCTGGGCTCCTTGGCAAGGGCAATAGCTCCAGTGTTGTCACAGAAGAGAGTCATTGGGCCCGACGCATTGGGAATAACTCCTAGGTCGGTGATGAACTCCTTCATCCAAACTGCTTCCTGTGCTGCCTCCAAGGCTGCTATGTACTCCGCTTCACATGTAGATCCCGCCACGACGCTTTGCTTGCAACTGCACCAGCTGACTGCCCCACCATTCAAAATATACACGTATCCGGTTTGTGACTTAGAGTCATCCAGATCTGTGTCGAAGCTAGCATCGACGTAACCCTTTACGACGAGCTCTTCGTCACCTCCATAAACGAGAAACATATCCTTAGTCCTTTTCAGGTACTTCAGGATGTTCTTGACCGCTGTCCAGTGTTCCATGCCGGGATTACTTTGGTACCTTCCTACCAAACTTACGGCGAGGTTCACATCAGGTCTGGTACACAGCATGGCATACATAATAGACCCTATGGCTGAGGCATAGGGGATGACACTCATCTTTTCTCTATCTTCTGCCGAGGTCGAGCATTGAGCCGTGCTCAATCTCACACCTTGTAATACAGGCAAGAACCCCTTCTTGGACTGATCCATATTGAACTTCTTCAATATCTTGTCAAGGTATGTGCTTTGCGAAAGACCAATGAGGCGTCTCGATCTATCTCTATAGATCTTGATGCCTAATATGTAAGCAGCTTCTCCAAGGTCCTTCATTGAAAAACACTTATTCAAGTAGGCCTTTATGCTTTCCAAGAATTCTATATCATTTCCCATTAATAGTATGTCATCCACATATAATATGAGAAATGCTACAGAGCTCCCACTCACTTTCTTGTAAACACAGGCTTCTCCATAAGTCTGTGTAAACCCAAACGCTTTGATCATCTCATCAAAACGAATGTTCCAACTCCGAGATGCTTGCACCAGCCCATAGATTGAGCACTGGAGCTTGCATACCTTGTCAGCATTATTAGGATCGACAAAACCTTCCGGCTGCATCATATACAACTCTTCCTTAAGGAAACCATTAAGGAATGCCGTTTTGATGTCCATTTGCCATATCTCATAATCATAGTATGCGGCAATTGCTAACATGATTCTGACGGACTTCAGCTTCGCTACGGGTGAGAAGGTCTCATCGTAGTCAACCCCTTGAACTTGTCGATAACCCTTAGCGACAAGTCGAGCCTTATAGATGGTCACATTTCCATCCGTGTCTGTCTTCTTCTTAAAGATCCATTTGTTCTCTATGGCTTGCTGATCATCAGGCAAGTCTGTCAAAGTCCATACTTCGTTTTCATACATGGATCCTATCTCGGATTTCATGGCTTCTAGCCATTTGTTGGAATCCGGGCCCCCCATCGCTTCTTCATAGTTCGAAGGTTCATCGTTGTCTAACAACATGATTTCCAGGACAGGGTTGCCGTACCACTCTGGTGCGGAACGTGTCCTCGTGGACCTACGAAGTTCAGTAGCAACTTGATCCGAAGTTTCATGATCATCATCATTAACTTCCTCTCTAGTCGGTGCAGGCACCACAGAAACATCTTCCTGAGCTGTGCTACCCTCCGGTTCAAGAGGGGGTACCTCATCAAGTTCTACTTTCCTCCCACTTACTTCTTTCGAGAGAAACTCTTTCTCCAGAAAGGATCCATTCTTGGCAACAAAGATCTTGCCTTCGGATCTAAGGTAGAAGGTATACCCAATAGTTTCTTTAGGGTATCCTATGAAGACGCATTTTTCCGATTTGGGTTCGAGCTTTTCAGGTTGAAGTTTCTTGACATAAGCATCGCATCCCCAAACTTTCAGAAACGACAGCTTAGGTTTCTTCCCAAACCATAATTCATACGGTGTCGTCTCAACGGATTTCGACGGAGCCCTATTTAAAGTGAATGCGGCAGTCTCTAAAGCATAACCCCAAAATGATAGCGGTAGATCGGTAAGAGACATCATAGATCGCACCATATCCAATAGAGTGCGATTACATCGTTCGGACACACCATTACGCTGAGGTGTTCTAGGCGGCGTGAGTTGTGAAACAATTCCACATTTCCTTAAGTGCGTGCCAAACTCGTGACTCAAATATTCCCCTCCACGATCTGATCGTAAGAACTTTATTTTCCTGTCACGTTGATTCTCTACCTCACTCTGAAATTCCTTGAACTTTTCGAAGGTCTCAAACTTGTGTTTCATTAAGTAGACATACCCATATCTACTTAAGTCATCAGTGAGGGTGAGAACATAACGATAACCACCGCGAGCCTCAACGCTCATTGGACCGCATACATCAGTATGTATGATTTCCAATAAGTTGGTTGCTCGCTCCATTGTCCCGGAGAACGGAGTCTTGGTCATTTTGCCCATGAGGCATGGTTCACACGTGTCAAATGATTCATAATCAAGAGACTCCAAAAGTCCATCTGCATGGAGTTTCTTCATGCGTTTGACACCAATGTGACCAAGGCGGTAGTGCCACAAGTATGTGGGACTATCATTATCAACCTTACATCTTTTGGCATTCACACCATGAATATGTGTAACATCACGTTCGAGATTCAATAAGAATAAACCATTGACCAGCGGGGCATGACCATAAAACATATCTCTCATATAAATAGAACAACCATTATTCTCGGATTTAAATGAGTAGCCATCTCGCATCAAACGAGATCCTGATACAATGTTCATGCTCAAAGCTGGTACTAAATAACAATTATTGAGGTTTAAAACTAATCCCGAAGGTAGATGTAGAGGTAGCGTGCCGACGGTGATCACATCGACCTTGGAACCATTCCCGACGCGCATCGTCACCTCGTCCTTCGCCAGTCTCCGCTTATTCCGCAGCTCCTGTTTTGAGTTACAAATATGAGCAACCGCACCGGTATCAAATACCCAGGAGCTACTACGAGCGCTGGTAAGGTACACATCAATAACATGTATATCACATATACCTTTGGTATTGCCGGCCTTCTTATCCGCTAAGTACTTGGGGCAGTTCCGCTTCCAGTGACCATTTCCCTTACAATAAAAGCATTCAGTCTCAGGCTTGGGTCCATTCTTTGGCTTCTTCCCGGTAGCTTGCTTACCGGGCGCGGCAACTCCCTTGCCGTCCTTCTTGAAGTTCTTTTTACCCTTGCCTTTCTTGAACTTAGTGGTTTTATTCACCATCAACACTTGATGTTCCTTTTTGATCTCCACCTCCGCTGATTTCAGCATTGAATATATCTCAGGAATGGTTTTCTCCATCCCCTGCATATTGAAGTTCATCACAAAGCTCTTGTAGCTAGGTGGAAGCGACTGAAGGATTCTGTCAATGACCGCGTCATCCGGGAGATTAACTCCCAGCTGAGACAAGCGGTTGTGCAACCCAGACATTTTGAGTATATGCTCACTGACAGAACTATTCTCCTCCATCTTACAACTGTAGAACTTGTCGGAGACTTCATATCTCTCGACTCGGGCATGAGCTTGGAAAACCATTTTCAGCTCTTGGAACATCTCATATGCTCCGTGTTGCTCAAAACGCTTTTGGAGCCCCGGTTCTAAGCTGTAAAGCATGACGCACTGAACCAGGGAGTAATCATCACTACGCGACTGCCAGGCGTTCATAACGTCTTGAGTTGCCGGGAAAACAGGTGCGTCACCTAGCGGTGCTTCAAGGACATAAGCTTTCTTGGCAGCTATGAGGATGATCCTCAGGTTACGGACCCAGTCCGTGTAGTTGCTACCATCGTCTTTCAGCTTGGTTTTCTCTAGGAACGCGTTGAAGTTGAGGGCAACATTAGCGTGGGCCATTTGATCTACAAGACATATTGTAAAGATTTTAGACTAAGTTCATGACAATTAAGTTCATCTAATCAAATTATTCTATGAACTCCCACTCAGATAGACATCCCTCTAGTCATCTAAGTGATACATGATCCGAATCGACTAGGCCGTGTCCGATCATCACGTGAGACGGACTAGTCATCAACGGTGAACATCTCCATGTTGATCGTATCTTCTATACGACTCATGTTCGACCTTTCGGTCTTCCGTGTTCCGAGGCCATGTCTGTACATGCTAGGCTCGTCAAGTCAACCTAAGTGTTTTGCATGTGTAAATCTGGCTTACACCCGTTGTATTCGAACGTTAGAATCTATCACACCCGATCATCACGTGGTGCTTCGAAACAACGAACCTTCGCAACGGTGCACAGTTAGGGGGAACACTTTCTTGAAATTTTAGCGAGGGATCATCTTATTTATGCTACCGTCGTTCTAAGCAAATAAGATGTAAACATGATAAACATCACATGCAATAAAATAGTGACATGATATGGCCAATATCATTTTGCTCCTTTTGATCTCCATCTTCGGGGCACCATGATCATCATCGTCACCGGCATGACACCATGATCTCCATCATCGTGTCTTCATGAAGTTGCCTCACCAACTATTACTTCTACTACTATGGCTAACGGTTAGCAATAAAGTAAAGTAATTACATGGCGTTTTTCATTGACACGCAGGTCATACAATAAATTAAGACAACTCCTATGGCTCCTGCCGGTTGTCATACTCATCGACATGCAAGTCGTGATTCCTATTACAAGAAAATGATCAATCTCATACATCACATATATCATTCATCACATCCTTTTGGCCATATCACATCACACGGCATATGCTGCAAGAACAAGTTAGACATCCTCTAATTGTTGTTGCAATTTTTTTTCCGTGGCTGCTATAGGTTTCTAGCAAGAACGTTTCTTACCTACGCCACAACCACAACGTGATATGCCAATTTCTATTTACCCTTCATAAGGACCCTTTTCATCGAATCCGATCCGACTAAAGTGGGAGAGACAGACACCCGCTAGCCACCTTATGCAACTAAGGCATGTCAGTCGGTGGAACCTGTCTCACGTAAGCGTACGTGTAAGGTCGGTCCGGGCCGCTTCATCCCACGATGCCGCCGAATCAAGATAAGACTAGTAACGGCAAGAAAATTGACAAAATCGACGCCCACAACAACTTGTGTTCTACTCGTGCAGGAAACTACGCATAGACCTAGCTCATGATGCCACTGTTGGGTATCGTCGTAGTAAATCAAAAAAATTTCCTACGCATCACCAAGATCAATCTACGGATAGACTAGCAACAAGAGAGAGAGGAGTGCATCTTCATACCCTTGAAGATCGCGATGCGGAAGCGTTGCAAGAACGCGGTTGGAGGAGTCGTACACACAGCGATTCAGATCGCGGTCGATTCCGATCTAAGCACCGAACAACGGTGCCTCCGTGTTCAACACACGTGCAGCCCGGTGACGTCTCCTTCGCCTTGATCCAGCAAGGAGGAGGGAGAAGTTGGGGAAGACAGCTCCAGCAGCACGACGGCATGGTGGTGGAACTTGCAGTTCTCCGGCAGGGCTTCGCCAAGCTCAAACGGAGGAGGAGGAGGTGTTGGAGAGGGGGGAGGGCTGCGCCAGGGATCAGGTGCTGCTGCCCTCCCACGCCCCCTCTATTTATAGGGAGAAGGGGAAAGGGGGCCGGGCCCCTTAGATCCCATCTAAGGGGAGGGGCGGCGGCCAGGGGGGAAACTTACCCCCCAAGCCAGGTGGGAGGCGCCCCCACCCCCTAGGGTTTCCAACCCTAGGCGCCTTGGGCCCCTTGGGGGGGCGCACCAGCCCACCAGGGGCTGGTTCCCTCCCTTGCTCAGCCCACTTGGCCCACCGGGGCAGGTGGCCCCACCCGGTGGACCCCCGGACACCTTCCGGTGGTCCCGGTACAAATACCGATAACCCCCGAAACCATTCCGGTGACTGAAACTGGACTTCCCATATATAATTCTTCACCTCCGGACCATTCCAAAACTCCTCGTGACGTCCGGGATCTCATCCGGGACTTCGAACAACATTCGGTAACCACATACTATTTCCCATAACAACCCTAGCGTCACCGAACCTTAAGTGTGTAGACCCTACGGGTTCGGGAACCATGCAGACATGACCGAGACATCTCTCCGGCCAATAACCAACAACGGGATCTGGATACCCATGTTGGCTCCCACATGTTCCACGATGATCTCATCGGATGAACCACGATGTCAAGGATTCAATCAATCCCGTATACAATTCCCTTTGTCTACCGGTATGATACTTGCCCGAGATTCAATCGTCGGTATCCCTATACCTTGTTCAATCTCGTTACCGGCAAGTCTCTTTACTCGTTCCGTAACGCATGATCATGTGGCTAACTCTTTAGTCACATTGAGCTCATTATGATGATGCATTACCGAGTGGGCCCAAAGATACCTCTCCGTCATACGGAGTGACAAATCCCAGTCTCAATTCGTGCCAACCCAACAGACACTTTCGGAGATGCATGTAGTGCACCTTTATGGTCACCCAGTTATGTTGTGACGTTTGATACACCCAAAGCATTCCTACGGTATCCGGGAGTTGCACAATCTCATGGTCTAAGGAAATGATACTTGACATTAGAAAAGCTTTAGCAGACGAACTACATGATCTAGTGCTATGCTTAGGATTGGGTCTAGTCCATCACTTCATTCTCCTAATGATGTGATCCCGTTATCAACGACATCCAATGTCCATGGTCAGGAAACCGTAACCATCTGTTGATCAATGAGCTAGTCAACTAGAGGCTCACTAGGGACATGTTGTGGTCTATGTATTCACACATGTATTACGATTTCCGGATAACACAATTATAGCATGAACAATAGACAATTATCATGAACAAGGAAATATAATAATAACCACTTTATTATTGCCTCTAGGGCATATTTCCAACAGTCTCCCACTTGCACTAGAGTCAATAATCTAGTTACATTGTGATGAATCGAACACCCATAGAGTTCTGGTGCTGATCATGTTTTGCTCGTGGAAGAGGTTTAGTCAACGGATCTGCGACATTCAGATCCGTATGCACTTTACAAATATCTATGTCTCCATCTTGAACATGTTCACGAATGGAGTTGAAGCGACGCTTGATATGCCTGGTCTTCTTGTGAATTCTGGGATCCTTGGCAAGGGCAATAGCTCCAGTGTTGTCACAGAAGAGAGTCATTGGGCCCGACGCATTGGGAATAACTCCTAGGTCGGTGATACAAAGAGTCACTCCAAAGTCACTAATAGCGGAGAACAAACGAAGAGACTATTGTAGGGTATGAAACCACCTCGAAGTTATTCTTTTTGATCGATCTATTGGGCTATTCCTATAAGTGTCACAAACAGCCCTAGAGTTCATACTAAAATAACACCTTAAGACACACATCAACCAAAACCCTAATGTCACCTAGATACTCCAATGTCACCACAAGTATCTGCGGGTTTGATTAGACGATATGCTTCACATAATCTCAGATTTATCTATTCAAACCAACACAAAGAACTTCAAAGAGTGCCCCAAAGTTTCTACCGGAGAGTCAAGACGAAAACGTGTGCCAACCCCTATGCATAAGTTCACAAGGTCACAGAACCCGCAAGTTGATCACCAAAACATACATCAAGTGGATCACATGAATATCCCATTGTCACCACAGATAAACACATGCAAGACATACATCAAGTGTTCTCAAATCCTTAAAGACTCAATCCGATAAGATAACTTCAAAGGGAAAACTCAATTCATTACAAGAAGGTAGAGGGGGAGAAACATCATAAGATCCAACAATAATAGCAAAGCTCGCGGTACATCAAGATCGTGCCAAATCAAGAACACAAGAGAGAGAGATCAAACAGATAGCTACTGGTACATACCCTCAGCCCCAAGGGTGAACTACTCCCTCGTTGTCATGGAGAGCGCCGGGATGATGAAGATGGCCACCGGTGATGATTTCCCCCTCCGGCAGGGTGCCGGAATGGGCTCCCGATTGGTTTTTCGTGGCTACAGAGGCTTGCGGCGGCGGAACTCCCGATCTAGGTTTATTTCTGGGGGTTTCTGTATTTATAGGAATTTTTGGCGTCGAGAACAAGTCAGGGGGGGTCCACGGGGATCCCACAAGACCGGAGGGCGTGCCCAGGGAGGTAGGGCGCGCCCTCCACCCTTGTGGAGGCCTCGTGGCTCTTCTGGCCCAACTCTTTTGCTTCAGGGGCTTCTTCGGGTCCATAAAAAATCACCGTAAATTTTCAGCTCATTTGGACTCCGTTTGATATTCCTTTTCTGCGAAACTCAAAACACAAGGAAAAAACAAAAACTGGCACTGGGCTCTAGGATAAAAGGTTAGTCTCAAAAATAATATAAAATAGCATATAAATGCATATAAAACATCCAAGATGGACAATATAATAGCATGGAACAATCAAAAATTATAGATACGTTGGAGACGTATCAGCAGGCGCTGCGACGGTACCACTGCCCTAGCGTCCGCTCCAGGACCCTTGAGGTGGGAGACCTCGTCTTGAGGCGGGTGCTCTCCAGGGAGGGGCTCCACAAGCTCTCACCCATGTGGGAGGGCCCGTTCAGGGTCGCCCGCGTCTTCAGGTCTGGCACCGTGTGCCTGGAGACGCCAGACGGGGTCCCCATCCAGAATGCCTGGAACATCCAGCACCTCCGAAAGTTCTACCCGTGACACTCTCAAGTAATAATGAGTGGGGTTTTACATGCCCCGGAGTCTCCTGAGTGCCGCCCCTGGGCCTCACGGGGGCTCCCACCCACGCCCAAGTGGAAGCCCCATGCTCCGCGCTAGCAGACGACACGGTCAATTAGCGACTATGCCCACACCTAGTGGAAGCCCCATGCTCCGTGCTAGCGGGAAGACTAGAAGACTAGCATAGGTGCCGGACGTGGCTATTCCTTTGCTTTTGCTCTTGTAACCCATTTGCTGCTTCTTGGAATGAACTTTCAGTTCTTGCATCTCTATTCGAAAAAGGGGGGAGTTTCCTTTTCTTTCTTCTTCCAGCAGTGTTTCCTCTCTTGAGTTTCGTCTTTGAGAGGTGCGGCGGCCACCGTGGCTCTCTCTATCGTGTCCCGCGAGCGGGGGCTGGGCACGGTGTATACGCATGAACCAGCCTAGACTGTGCTAGCAGCAGGCCTGCTCATACATACACCTCGTCAAGACCTCAAAAAAATCCTCGCGCGACACTCTTGAGCGAGCCATTGGCCCCGCAGCCTCAGGAGTGCTCGCCTCCTGGCCCTGTCGGCCATCGCGCCCTGACGCGCTAACGATGGCCGGCCCTCTCTTGGGGGCTCTAGAGGCCTACACAAGGCCTCTTCGCCAAGGAACCCTACGTAAATTGACCCCCGGAGGCCTCGCGGGGGCATGCCATTCAAGGCTCCGGAGCTCGACAAGGGGACTCCCTAGGTCGCTCTGGTACTCTAATTACACCATCGCGAGGAGAAGCTCCGGAGGAGCGCATCGCCACGACGAAGGAACCCGCCAAGGGTCACTAGCGCACCAAGCTAAGTTTTGCTAATCACGCCAGGCAGGAACTTCCAATTAATAGCAACACAGTATTATAACACAACGGGAAATACTAACATAAAGGCGCAAGCGCCGCGGTTCATTACACGCCCCTAGGGGGCTTTTCATAAGTTATGATGAAGGAAGCAAAAGAAGGAAAAACTGAGGAGGTGGCCTCTAGAGGACCGCTGCTCCTGAGGCCTGGCTTCACCGCTGCCCGCACTCAGCCGGAGTGCTCTTCCTGCTTGATGGGGGCATGATGACGAGTCGTCTCGGTGTCCTCCGGAGTGGGGACACGGCTGCGAGGTGGCATGCCATCCTCTTTGGTCCGCGCACAGCGTCGAAGCGGCTCGTCGTAGTCGTTGTCGCTCGAGCCTTCCCGGGAGGAAGCACCGCTGCTGGAGAAGCAGCAGCGCTTCCTCCGGGGACGTCCACCGCGGAGGACGCCGCCGCCGCGCTGACCGTCGTCGTCAGAGGTGTGGTCGCTGTTGTCGTCGTCGCCCTCCGGGCAGCACCCCAGGCGGCTGCTGTCGGCATCCTGGGAACCAGGGTACCCAGACTTGCCTGCCTGTGGCCCACGGCGTGGCTCCATCAACGGCCTGGTATGGCCCGTCTTCAGCATCGTCAAAGCAAGACCCTCGCGAGGGGCCAAGCCTTGCGAGGCAGATGACGCCAAGACCACCAGAGGGAGAAGCCTCCCTAGGCTGGCTCCTGAGGAGCGGAGATTTCTATGCAGGCGCTCACCTCAGGAGCTTAAGGTGACGCAAGCCATGACGACCAAGGCCAGGCGGGCGCCAGCGGGCGCAGTACAGCAGGTTTCCTCTTTGGTGATAAGGAGGCAAGCGCAGGCGCGGAGCCCCGAGGAATCAGCCAAAGGTTTCCATTCCCGTGCTACAAGACCAAGACCGCCAGGACGGCAGGACGGAGGTCATCGCCGAGGCCACCACGACGTCACGACCAGAAGCTTTGCAGGCGAAGACCACCTTTCGTCAGGATAAGATGTACTATTTATCTCCCTTCAAACTTAGCCGTTGTGGGATCCCTTCCCGCCTCCATTTTGGGGGAAGAGGACCAAGGCATCTATAAATATAGCTTAGCCACCACCATAGAGGGGGATCGGGCCACCCGAACCTCCACTAGCTCACCCCCAACACAAGAACAGACCTCCTGAGGTAGTTCTTCCCTTGTACTAGTTCATCCTCAGCCCACCGCGAGGCCAATCCACCCCAAAGCAGGAGTAGGGTATTACACCGCAAGGTGGCCCGAACCTGGGTAAACTGCCGTGTCCCTTTCCCTTCTAGTTCTTCGAGCTAGGCCGTGAGATCGACAGGTTGGCAGACTGGGGAGATCGAGTTCTTCGCATGCACCCCAGAGTTCGAATCTTTCTTGGGTCTGCGGAGCCTCGAATCTGACATTTGGCGCGCCAGGTAGGGGTGCATCAAAGATTCACCTCCTTGTCTGCTGCACCCCGCCCTCGTTGTTCGGTTCCCATGGCGGGCGTGGCTCCACTGGCCGGGCCGTCGGGCGTGCTTGGAAGCATTGTGGGCCACCGGGCTTTCTCACTTGTCTTGCGGCAGGTGCAATGGCTGCCGAAGTTCAGGCCGGAGCTGCCGCCTTGATACGATGGCATGGCGGATCCGACGGGGTTTCTCCAGGCGTATGCGGAGGCTGTCTGGGCAGCCGGCGGCGACGACAAGGTCATGGCGAATTGGCTCCCCATGGCCCTTATGGGAGAGCCGCGTGCCTGGCTCCTAGGCTTGCCGGAGTCTTTAGTGGCCTCCTGGGAAGAGCTGTGCGGCCTCTTCATCACGCGCTTCATGGCACCGGCGCTCCACGTCGTCGTGGCCATCCTTGGTGGGTCGCAGGCGCCGGCCTCGGACCGCCACACCAAGCAGTTCTTCCGCTGAGTGGGCACCACCCACGCGCAGCGGGGAGCCCCTCCGGGCTGGGTGGCGCCTAAGGCCAACCTCACCTTCGACTCGAGGGACCACCCCGAGACCACGACCGGCGTCGGTGCACTCCCTATGCTCTGCACCCCCACCATCTGCAACGTAGCGGTCACCAGGACCCTCATCGACGATGGCGCTGGCCTCAATGTCCTCTCCGTGGAGGCGTTCGGCCTGCTTCATGTGCCTTACGGCCGGCTTCTCCCCACCAAGCCTTTCCCTGGGGTCGTTGATGGCTCCACCTGCCCTCTAGGGCAAATCCGCCTCCCCGTCACCTTCGGCACACGCGACAACTACCGCACCGAGCTCATCGACTTCGACATTGCCCGCATCAGCCTCCCGTACAATGCCATTCTCGGGTATCCAGCCCTGGCCAAGTTCATGGCGGTGACTCATCCTGGCTACAACCTCATGAAGATGTCGGGAAGCAGCGGTGTCCTCACTGTGGCGGGGGATACTAAGGACGCGCTCTCGGCCCTCAAGCTCGCCTTCAGGGCGGCGGCGGCCACGCGGTCGAGCGGGGACGGGGCTCAAGAGGGCCCAGGGGCTGCGCCGGCAAAGAAGAAGTAGTTGTTTTCTCAAGACCGGGCCGAGACGAAGCAGGTGCCGGTCAACGAAGACCGGGGATCGGGTTCTACCTTCACCATAGGTGCCAGCCTCCCCCCCGACCAAGAAGAGGCGCTGGTCAGCTTCCTCCGCGAGAACAAGGACGTGTTTGCGTGGGAAGCGGCTAACCTGGTCGGGGTTCCGCGTGGGGTAATCGAGCACCACTTGATGGTGTGCCCCAACGCGCGCCTAGTAAAACAGAAGGCGTGGTGGCAAGCCCTGGAGAAGCAGTCGTTCATCGTCCAGGAGACCCGCAAGCTGCAAGAGGCTGGCGTCATTCGGGAAGTACGGCATCCAGATTGGCTAGCGAACCCGGTTATCGTCCCTAAGAAGGGCGGGAAGGAGCGCATGTGCGTTGATTTTACCAACCTCAACAAGGCTTGTCCTCAGGACCCTTTTCCTCTCCCGCGCATCGACCAGATTGTCGACTCCACCGCCGAGTGCGATTTACTATGCTTCCTGGACGCCTTCTCGGGCTATCACCAAATCAAGATGGCGGTGCAGGATGTCGAGAAGACGGCCTTCCGGACCTCGTGCGGGGTGTACCGCTACACCTGCATGCCATTCGGATTGCGCAACGCCGGGGCGACCTTCCAGCGGCTGATGCACATCGCTCTAGATCAGCAGCTTGGGAGGAACGCCGAGGCATACGTCGATGACATAGTGGTGAAGTCTCAGGAGGCAAGGACCCTTCTCGAAGATCTGGAGGAGACGTTCGCCAGTCTGCGCAAAGTGAACCTGCGGCTCAACCCGGAAAAGTGCGTGTTTGGTGTCCCATCTGGCAAGCTGCTGGGCTTCCTGGTGTCGCACAGAGGGATCGAGGCCAACCCGGAGAAGATCAAGGCCATAGAAAGAATGAGCCCGCCGCAAACCCTCAAGGAGATGCAGAAGCTGGTGGGCTGTGTGACTTCGCTGGGATGCTTCATCTCCAAGCTAGGTGAGCGCGCCCTTCCCTTCTTCAAGCTGATGAAAAAGAAGGGCCCGTTCGAGTGGACTCCGGAGGCCGAGGCGGCCTTCCAAGATCTCAAGAGGTACCTCACCAGCCCGCCGGTGATGGTGGCGCCGCGCCCCCTCGAGCCCCTGGTGCTTTACCTGGCCGCCACGCCTCACTCTGCTAGCACGGCGCTGGTGGCGGTCCGGGAGGAGCGTCCAGTCAAGGACTCGCGGAGCAGCACCTTGCACCCGGCCGGGACACCGCAGCCTTAGGACGGCGCTCCTGAGGCCTCGGCCACCCCGCCGGTCAGCTGGGCTCCGGAGGATGGCGCTCCTGAGGCCACGGCTGCCCCGACAGATGACAAAGCTCATGAGGTCCTTCAATCTCAGGAGGTACAGGACCCCGCCAATGCCTCCACCCTCATCGAACACCCAGTGTACTTCATCAGCACGGTGCTGCGCGATGCGCAGGCGCGCTACCCCATGCCACAGAAGCTCCTGCTCGCACTACTCGTTGCCTCCAGGAAACTGCGTCACTACTTCCAAGGCCACCCCATCAAGGTTGTCTCAGCCTACCACTTGGAGAGGGTGCTCCGAAGCCCTAATGCCGCGGGAAGGGTTGCCAAATGGAACATCAAGCTACAGGCATTCCAGTTGGAGTTCAGCACCACCAGGATCATCAAGGGTGCGGCCCTCGCTGATTTCGTGGCAGAGTGGACTGACGCCCCTGACCGAGAAATAGGCAAGGACCGCTCTCTCACGCCCGGGGATGAAGCACCGGATGGTTGGGTCATGTACTTCGACGGTGCATTTGCGCGTCAGGGCGCGGGGGCTGGAGCCGTGCTCATCTCGCCCACCCAGGACAAGCTCTACTACACTGCACAACTCTGCTTCCAGCATGGCGAGAAGGTCTCCAACAACATCGCGGAGTACGAGGGCCTAATCGCCGGCCTCAAGGCAGCGGCAGCTCTGGGGGTGAGGCGCCTCACCATCAGGGGTGACTCCCAGCTCCTTGTCAAATTCTCCAACAAGGCGTACAAGCCAAAGGACGAGCACATGGAGGCATACCTTGAGGAGGTACGAAAAATCGAGAAACGATTCTTAGGCTTGGAATTGCAGCACGTGCCGTGCGTCATGAACAAGGAGGTGGATGACATCACCAAGAGGGCGTCCCGGCGTCTACCTCAGGAGCCCGGCGTCTTCGAGGAGCGGCTCTTCAAGCCGTCAGCAGTTCCCCCTGCTGCGGGACCGGCATCACCTCAGGAGGAGCTTCCCCCGGCGCCGCCCTCTCGCGCCCCAGCCTGTGGCCCAACCTCGGGAGCCTGCCTGCTCCTCGCGCTCGAGCCTCAGGAGGGGTGCTGGTCCGAGGAGTTCAAGGCGTACCTGCTTCGGGGCACCTTACCGGAGAAGGAGGAGGACACAGAGCGTGTGGCCCGCCAGGCCACTGCGTACTGCATCCAGGACGATGAGCTCTATCGAAAGCGCCCGAACGATGTTTCTCTACGATGCATCTCCAGGGAATAGGGATGCGAGCTGTTGGCTGACATACATGGCGGGGACTGCGGGCATCACTCCTCATCACGCACCCTTGTGGGCAAGGCGTTCCGCAGCGGATTCTACTGGCCCATGGTGCTCAACGATGCCACTGAGTTGGTAAGATCTTGCGAGGCCTGCTAGTTTCATGCTAAGCAGATCCACCAGCCCGCTCAGGGCCTCCAGACCATCCCGCTCTCGTGGCCGTTCGCGGTCTGGGGGTTGGACATCCTGGGCCCGTTCCTCGAGCGCCCGGGGGCTACCTCTACCTCTACGTCGCCATCGACAAGTTCACCAAATGGGCGGAGGTGGAGGCCATCCGCACCATCCCAGCCGGCTCGGCTGTCAAGTTCATCAAGGGCCTCGTGAGCCGCTTCGGGGTCCCTAATCGCATCATCACCGACAATGGCTAACAGTTCACCAGCAACCTTTTCAAAACATATTGTGCTAACATTGGAACGCAGATATGCTACGCTTCGGTGGCACACCCTCGTAGCAATGGCCAGGCTGAGCGCGCCAACGCAGAGGTCCTGAGAGGCCTCAAGGCGAGGACCTTCAAGAATAAGCTCGAGGCCTGCGGCAGGGGCTAGCTTGATGAGCTCCAGTCCGTGATATGGTCCATCCGCACCACCGCGACCAAGCCGACGGGCGATACCCCGTTCTTCCCCGTCTACGGAGCCGAGGCGGTCCTCCCTCACAAGGTCAAGCATCGCTCTGTGTGGGTCTTGGCGTTTGACGAGGCATGCCAGGACGCCGCGCGGGGGATGGACCTCGTGCTGGGGAGGAACGCCGCCGTGAAGCCTCACTCCGTGCAGCGAGGTACCAGCAGGCGCTGCGGCGGTATCACTGCCGCAGCGTCCGCTCTAGGACTCTCGAGGTGGGTCACCTCGTCCTGAGGTGGGTGCTCTCCAAGGAAGGGCTTCATAAGCTCTCGCCCATGTGGGAGGGCCCGTTCAGGATCGCCCGTGTCTCCAGGCCTGGCGCCGCGCGCCTGGAGACACAGGACGGGGTCCCCATCCAGAACGCCTGTAACATCCAGCACCTCCGGAAGTTCTACCCATGACCAAGGCCCCGTGCCTGTGAAGATCTCCACTCGTTACACTCTCACGTAATAATGAGTTGGGGCTGTACACGCCCCGGAGTCTCCTGAGTGCCGCCCTTGGGCCTCACGGGGGCTCCCACCCACGTCCTAGTGGAGGCCCCATGCTCCACGCTGGTGGGAAGACAAGAAGACTAGTCTAGGTGCCGGATGTGGCTGTTCTTTTGCTTGCTTTCTGTAGCTGGTTTTCGACTTCTTGAATGAAATTTGGAGCTTTCGTGTCTTTCGTTCGCAAGAGTTGGAAAAATTTATTTCTTCCCTCTCTTCACAGTGCTCGCCCTTTGAAACCTTGCCTTAGGAAGAGCGGCAGTTGCCCCCGTCGCTCTTCCTCGCGCATCCCACACGCGGGGGCTGGGTACGGTGTGTGCACGGTGTGTGCCTGGGCTCGCCCGCGACCACACCTCGCCAAAACCTTGCTGCCTCAGCTTTGGCGCCTCAATCCTCGCGGGACGCTCTCAAGCGAGCTCACAGGCATGCGCGCCCTCTTAAGTCCGTGCCTCCGAGCATCGCGACGTGGTGTACTAGCCACAGCCAACCCATGCTTGGGGGCTTGCACGAGGTATGGCGCCTCATGAGGTTTTTTCTGACCACCCTGCAGCCACATGATGCCTTCGGAGGTTCAACGACCCTCGGGTTTTCAAGAAGGAAACCATCAGAAGACACCCCTAGAAAGGCACGCCCTCGCGACATGGGAGTCCGCCACGAGCACATCGAGCTAAGTTACCCTAACCACACCCAGTAGCAGCACGGATATCACAACATAATATGGAAACAACGAGCATAGCATAATGGTGCGAGCGCCATGATTCATTACACGCCCCAATAGGGCCTTCTACCCTTTTTCAATGCAGGAGAAAGAAAGAAACAAAAGCAAGCCGCACGACTACAGCGACACCTGAGGCCTGGCCCTGGCAACACCTGAGCTCAGTCGGAGTCTTCCTCCTGCTTCACCGGGGCGCGCTGGCGATGCGGCTCGTCGCCCTCCCCGGTCCAAGCCCGGCGGCGCAGTGGCTCATCATAGTCGCCGTCGCTCGTGCTCTGCCCAGAAGAGGAGCCTCCGCTGCTAGAGGCGGCGCGGCCGTCGCCAAGGGCAAGCTCACCGCCAGCGACGGCGCCGTCTTTGTCGCCCCCGTCATCGCTGTTGCTCTCCGGGCAGCACCCCAGTCGCCGGCCGTTTTCCCCGAAGACCCTGACATAGAGGGTCGCGATGCCGTCATACCTGAAGTGGAGGGTGCACCTCCAATGCAGGCCCTGCGCGCGGGCAAACGGCTGCCACCCACGGTTCAGGAACACGTTGCTAGCGACGGTGACTTCAACATCCACCCATGAGGCCTTGCTACAGCAGCCAGAGGCCACCAGGCCCTCCAGCTGGCAGCGCGCTCGAGAAGGAGCGCGGAAGCTAGAACCAGATGCCCGCTGGCCTCCCTGACCACACGACGAACTCCGGAGTTGCGTCGGCTGAGTGGGAGCGCGGCCGTGGCGGCCGGGCGATCGCCGCGCATCTTCCCCCATCGCTGGGGTTGCCCCGTCCGCGGCGGCCTTTACCGCGAGAAGAAGCACCACCACGACTGCCGGAGGCAATACCGGCCATAGAAGGGGCGTGCCCGCGCCTCTGAGCGGCCGCTGCCGTAGTCGCCGCATGTTTTCGGGCCGCCCACGGTCTCTCCTGGGCGGCGGCGAACCTGGCCCATCCTTGGGGGCCTTCCCTTTCTCCGCTGCAGAAAACCTCCTCACCGGCACCCTGGACACTCTGACGAGACGGCGAGATGGGAAGCGAAAAGAAGGAGCAAGTAGCGGGAAGATGGAGATGAGTAGGGGGCTCCGTCCCCCCCCCCCATTTAAAGCCAGAGGGAGGCCAACTACCGGCCTCCACAATCCCCGGTAATGATGATCTTTTTTGCATGCAGTAGGATGTTGTCAAGTCGAACGGTTGCCGAGGCTGCGTGGGGAAGTGGAGACACACACGTCCCATCAAGTGCCACGCGTTGACTCGGTCCACAGGTGAATGGGGCCCGCAGTGCTTTGCCCTTGCCCTTTGGCTTTGCCTCAAAGCCAAGTCCGAGCGCGCCTTGGGCCCGGGGGCTACTGTCGGCGTCCTGGGAACCAGGGTACCCAGACTTGCCTGCCTGCGGCCCATGGCATGGCTCCATCAACGGCCTGGTACGGCCCATCTTTAGCATCGGCAAAGCAAGACCCTCGCGAGGGGCCAAGCCTCACGAGGCGGACGACGCCAAGACCTCCAGAGGGAGCAGCCTCCCTAGGCTGGCTCCTGATGAGCGGAGATTTCTATGCAGGCGCTCACCTCAGGAGCTTAAGGTGACGCAAGCCATGACGACCAAGGCCAGGCGGGCGCCAGCGGGTGCAGTACTGCAGGTTTCCTCTTTGGTGCTAAGGAGGCAAGCGCAGGCACGGAGCCCCGAGGAATCAACCAAAGGTTTCCATTCCCGTGCTACAAGACCAAGACCGCCAGGACGACAGGACGGAGGTCATTGCCGAGCCCACCACGATGTCACGACCAGAAATTTTGCAGGCGAAGACCACCTTTCGTCAGGATAAGATGTACTATTTGTCTCCCTTCAAACTTGGCCGTTGTGGGATCCCTTCCCGCCTCCATTTTGGGGGAAGAGGACCAAGGCCACTATAAATATAGCTTAGCCACCACCATAGAGGGGGATCGGGCCATCCGAACCTCCACTAGCTCACCCAACACAAGAACAGACCTCCTGAGGTAGTTCTTCCCTTGTACTAGTTCATCCTCAGCCCACCGCGAGGCCAGTCCACCCCAAAGTAGGAGTAGGGTATTACACCGCAAGGTGGCCCGAACCTGGGTAAACTGTCGTGTCCCTTTCCCTTCCAGTTCATCGATCTAGGCCGTGAAATCGACGGGTTGGCAGACTGGGGAGATTGAGTTCTTCGCACGCACCCCAGAGTTCGAATCTTTCTTGGGTCTGCGGAGCCCCGAATCCGACAGCTGCCGTCCTCCCCAAAGACCCTGGCGAAGAGCGTTGCCGCTCCGTCATACTTAAAATGGAGGGTGCGCTTCCCATCCAGACCGCGGGCACGGGCAAACGACAGCCACCCGCGGGTCAGGAACACGTGCCCGATGGAGGAGACCTCGACCTCCACCCACGAAGACCCGTTGCAGCAGCCGCAGGCCAACAGGCCCCGCTGCCGGCAGCTCCTCCGCGAAGAAGCTAGGAAGCAAAAGCCAGGCGCCCGGAGGGCCCTCCACTCGCACGACAAACTCGCGTCCCGCGTCGCTCGAGCTGGCACACTGGCGTGGTGGCCGGACGGCCGCGGCGCGCCTTCCCCCTTTGCCGTGGCTGCTGGGGCCCCCGCAACCGCCTCCGCGGGAGAGGCCTCTCCCTCGGTTGCTGGAGCTGACACGGGCTGGCAGAGGTGACCGCCCGCGCCCCCGCTATGGCGCTGTTGATGCGGCCGCAAATTTGCGGGGACGACCGCATCCCCTCTTCGGTGGCAGCGAGCCCGGCCCCTCCCTTGGGGCCTTGCCTTTCCCTTCGGCTGAGAACCTCCTTGTTGGTGCCATGGTTTCTTCGGCGAGGTGACGGCACGGCGGAGACAGGAGAGGACGATATTGCAGGCGAAAGGATGAAGACGGGCTAGGGGCTCTGCCTCCTTCGCCCTCTAATAGGCGGCCGAAGGCTAACCAGCGCCCTTCCATGTTCCGAGCGATGATCGCGCTGCTGCATGCGCCAGGAAGTTGTCAAGTCGGGGCACTTGCCGAGGCAACGTGGGGAAGCGGAGGCATCTGCGTCCCGTCAAGCGCCATGCGTCAGCCTGGCCCGCAGGCGGTTGGGGCCCGCGGCGCTTTGCCCTTGCCCCTTGGCTTCGCCTCGAAGCCAAGCCAAGCGCGCCTTGGGCCCGGGGGCTACTGTCGGCGTCCTGGGAACCGGGGTACCCAGACTTGCCTACCTGCGGCCCATAGCGCGGCTCCCTTGACGGCCTGGTACGGCCCAACGGTGAGACCTTCAACACAAGACCCTCGCGAGGGCCCCCCGGCCTCGCAAGGCGGACGACACCAAGATCTCCAGAGGGAGTGGCCTTCCCAGGCAGCCTCCCGAAGAGCAGCAATTTCTTTGCAGGTACCCAGCCTCATGAGGCGACGATGATGTGAGCCATGACGACAAAGGCCAGGCGGGTGCCAGCGGGCGCAGAGGAGACACTTTCCCTTTCGGTGCTAAGGGAGCAAGGACAGACATGGGTTCCCAAGGAATCCCCCAAAGGTTTCCATTCCGGTGCAAAGATACCAAGACCACAAGCTCGGCAGGACGGAGGTTATCACCGAGCCCACTGCTGCATCACAGCCAGAAGCTTTGCAGGAGAAGACCACCTTTTGTCAGGATAGGATGTACCTCTTGTCCCCTTTCAAATTGGTCGTTGTGGAATCCCTTCCCGCCTAAGTTTTCAGGGAAGAGGACTGAGGCCACTATAAATATAGGTTAGCCACCACCGTACAGGGGGTCAACTCATTCTCACCCCTGAGCCCACACGAGGCAGCTCATCCACTGTACCATTTCATCCTCAACCTCCTCGTGAGGCCAATCCACCACAAAGCAGGAGTAGGGTTTTACACCGCAAGGTGCCCCGAACCTGGATAAACTGCTGTGTCCCTCTTCTTCCCTACTCAAGCATGTATCCAGTAAGGCTAGGCTATAGGGCGATGAGCTCGAGGCTTGAGAGGTTGAGATCTTCGCACACGCCCCAGAGTTTGAACCTTCTTGGGTCTGCGGAGCCCTGAATCCGACAGGGGACGCCTTCTAGCTAAAGTTAACTCTTCTTCAGTCCCCTTATCATCAATTTTAACATTACTAAACAAAGATTCAATATAAGAAACTCCAATCATTTTAACATCTTCATCATTATTGCGAAAAAACCCGGGCGGAATTGCTTTTTCTAAGTATTCCCGCTTAGCCCTCAATTTGGCGGTTCTTTCTTTACTCTCATCCATGGAGACATATAGAAATATAGTTGATTCATTAATATCAATCTTGGGTGGCAAAATTTTAGTCTTAAGAATTTTCATATCATGAATAATTCTAACAATGCTCCTAGACGTATCATCAAGTTTACTCATTTTTTCTTCTATCGTAGTGTTGAAATTTTTTTGAGCATTAATAAATTCTTTGATATTGCTTTCAAGATCAGAGGGCATCCTATTATTATTATTATTATTATTATTATTATTATTATTATTATTATTATTATTATTATTATTATTATTATTATTATTATTATTATTATTATTATAAGAATTACCATAGGAATTGCCATAATTATTAGAGGAACTTCTAGGGAACGGCCTAGGATTAAAATTACCTCTATAAGCATTATTATTAAAATTGTTTTGAGAGACAAAATTCACATCTACGGGATCATTATTTTGCTAAATAAAAGTGGACAAAGGCACGTCATTAGGACCAATAGGAGCATTTTTACTAGCAACCAATTTCATGAGCATATCAACTTTATCACCGAAAGTACTAATTTCGCCACTGAATTCACTTTTTTTAGTAGTAGGAGCTCTTTCAGTATGCCATTGTGAATAATTTGCCATAATATTATCAAGTAATTTAGTAGCTTCTCCCAAAGTAATCTCCATAAAATTATCACCCACGGCGGAGTCTAAAAGATTTCTAGAAATAAAATTCAATCCCGCATAAATTTTTTGGTATGATCATCCATAAATTTAAATCATGAGTAGGGCAGTTTCTTATCATTAGTTTCATCGTTTCCCAAGATTGTGCAACATGTTCATGATCCAGTTGCTTAAAATTCATAATTTGATTTCTAAGGGAAATATTTTTTGCGGGAGGAAAACACTTGGTAATGAAATCATCTTTACACCTATCCCAAGAATCGATACTATTTTGTGGTAAAGATGAAAACAAATTTTTTGCACGATCCCGTAATGAGAATGGGAATAATTTTAATTTCACAATATCATTATCCATATCTTTTTTCTTTTGCATATCACACAATTCTATGAAAGTAATAAGATGGGATGTGACATCCTCATTAGGACAACCAGAAAATTGTTCTTTCATAACAAGATTTAACAAAGCTGCATTAATATCACAATTCTCTGCACTAGCAGCGGGAGCAGCAATCGGGGTACTGATAAAATCATTATTACTAGGATTTTGTATTTTCTTGAGACATCGTGACTACGCAAACAAGATAGCAAGCAAGCAAACAAGAAAAAGGCAAACAAAAAATCTTTTTGTAATTTTTTGTAAAAACTTTATAGAAGTGGGGGATATGAAAACAAGAGGCAAAGGCAGATAAAATAAATGCAAGGAGATGAAAGTTTATGCGTAGGTACTTGATAGATGTTGATGATGTCTCCCCAGCAATGGCGCCAAAAATTCTTCCTGCTACTTGTGAGCCGCGCTGGGATTTCCTCGAAGAGGAGAGGATGATGCAGTACAGTAGAGATAAGTATTTCCCTCAGTTAAGAACCAAGGTTATCAATCCAGTAGGTGAACCAAAGAACACTATGTAAGCAGTACCTGCACACAAGATAACAAATCCTTGCACTCAACGCGAACAAGGGGTTGTCAACCCCTCGGCAGTTAATTGCAAGATTAAATTGTATGGTGATAGATAAATAGATCGCACTAAAATATAAAATAAAATAAAGAACGAAAAATTGCAGGAAGGTATTTTTGGATTTTAATATATGATAAAATTAGACCCGAGGGCCATAGTCTTCACTAGAGGCTTCTCTCGAGAAAATAGCATATGATGCGTAGACAAATTACTGTTGGGCCATTGATAGAAAAGCAAATAATCATGATGATATCCAAGACAATGATCATGTATATAGGCATCACGTCTGAGACAAGTAGACCGACTCCTGCCTGCATCTACTACTATTACTCCACACATCGAGTGCTATCCAGCATGTATCTAGAGTATTAAGTTCATAAAGAATGGAGTAACGCCTTAAGAAAGATGACATGATGTAGACAATAAACTCATGCATGAATAAACCCCATATTTTTACACTTAATAGCAACTAGTGGCTTCTCTCGAGAAATAGCATACGGTGGATAAACAAATTACTGTTGGGCAATTGATAGAACAGCAAATAATTATGACGATATCCAAGGCAATGATCATGTATATAGGCATCACGTCCAAGATTAGTAGACCGACTCCTGCCTGCATCTACTACTATTACTCCACACATCGAACGTTATCCAGCATGCATCTAGTGTATTAAGTTCATGGAGAGATGGAGTAATGCAATAAGAACGATGCATGATGTAGACAAGATCTATTCATGTAGGAATAGACCCCATCTTTTTATCCTTAATAGCAATGATACATGCGTGCCTCGCTACCCCTTCTGTCACTGGGTGAGGACACCGCAAGATCGAACCCATCACAAAGCACCTCTTCCCATTGCAAGAAAAATTGATCTAGTTGGCCTAACTAAACTAAAGATTCGGAGAAGAAATACCAAAAAGTGATTATTCGCTTCTTGCCTCTCTTTAATCTTCAATACAATGTTCTCCTCGATGTCCTTGGAGATCTATTCGATATAATCACTTTTTGCGGTGTGTATTTGTTGGGATCCAATGAATTGTGAGTTTATGATCAGATTATCTATGAATATTATTTGAGTCTTCTCTAAACTCTTTTATGCATGATTATTATAGCTTTGTATTTCTCTCTGATATATTGATTTGGTTTGGCCAACTAGATTGATTTTTCTTGCAATGGGAGAGGTGCTTTGTGATGGGTTCAATCTTGCGGTGATCTATATCCCAATGACAGAAGGGGAAAAGACACGTATTTGTATTTTTTCCATTAAGGATAAAATGATGGGGTTTATTCATGAGTGATTTTACTTTGTCTACATCATGTCATCTTGCTTAAGGCGTTACTCCGTTCTTTATGAACTTAATACTCTAGATGCATGCTGGATAGCGGTCGATGTGCGGAGTAATAGTAGTAGATGCAGGCATGAGTCGGTCTACTTGTCTCGGACGTGATGCCCATATACATGATTATTGCCTTGGATATCGTCATGATTATTCGCTTTTTATCAATTGCCCAACAGTAATTTGTTTACCCACCGTATGCTATTTTTAATAGAGAAGTCTCTAGTGAAAACTATGGCCCCGGGTCTATTTTTACCATATATTAAAATTCAAAAATACCTTGCTGCAATTTTATTTACT
This sequence comes from Thinopyrum elongatum, assembly GCA_011799875.1. Classification (NCBI taxonomy): domain Eukaryota; kingdom Viridiplantae; phylum Streptophyta; class Magnoliopsida; order Poales; family Poaceae; genus Thinopyrum; species Thinopyrum elongatum. The sequence continues at coordinate 450,292,575 of CM022300.1, read as the reverse complement.
TTATTTTATTTTGTATTTTTGTTTTATCTATCTATCACTACAAGATTTGATCCTTGCAATTAACCACCGAGGGATTGACAACCCCTTGTTCGCTTTGGGTGCACGTATTTGTTATTTTGTGTGTAGGTACTGCTAACAAGGTGTTGCGTGGTTCTCCTACTGGATTGATAACCTTGGTTCTTAACTGAGGGAAATACTTATCTCTACTGTACTGCATCATCCTCTCCTCTTCAAGGAAATCCCAACGCAGCTCACAAGTACCAGGAAGAATTTCTTGCGCCATTGCCGTGGAGACATCATCAACATCTATCAAGTACCATCGCATAAACTTTCATCTCCTTGCATTTACATTATTTGCCATTTAACTTTCATTTTCATCTCCCCCACTTCTAAAACATTTTCACAAAAACACAGAAATATTTTTCATTTGCCTTTTTGTTTGTTTGCATGCTTGTTTACTTGTTTGCCTAGTCACGATGTCTCAAGAAAATACCAAGTTGTTTGACTTTTCTAATACCAATAATAATGATTTTATTAGTACTCCGATTGCTCCTCCCGCCACTAGTACGGAGTCTTGTGACATTAATGCCGCTTTTGCTAAATCTTGTTCTGAAAGAATAGTTTTCCGGCAGTCCTAATGAAGATGCCGCATTCCATCTTAACACCTTCATTGAATTGTGCGATATGCAAAAGAAAAAAGATGTGGATAATGATATGGTCATAGTAAAATTATTTCCGGTCTCACTACAAGATAGTGCTAAAAGTTGGTTTTCATCCTTGCCACAAAATAGTATTGATTCTTGGGATAAGTGTAAGGATGCTTTTATTGCCAAGTATTTTCCTCCCATGAAAATTAGTTCTCTTGGAAATCAAATTATAAATTTTAAGCAACTTGAGCATGAAAATGGTGCCTGCTACTTGTGAGCTGCGTTGGGATTTCGTCGAAGAGGAGAGGATGATGCAGTACAGTAGAGATAAGTATTTCCCTCAGTTAAGAACCAAGGTTATCAATCCAGTAGGAGAACCACGCAACACCCAATACCTACATACAAAAGAACAAATACTTGCACCCAACATGAACAAGGGGTTGTCAATCCATCGGCGGTTAATTGCAAGGATCAAATATCATAGTGATAGATAGATTGAACAAAAATACAAAATAAAATAAAGTAAATAAAATTATAGCAAGGTATTTTTGAATTTTAATATATGATAATAGTAGACCCGGGGGCCATAGTTTTCACTAGAGGCTTCTCTCTTGAAAATAACATACGGTGGGTAAACAAATTATTGTTGGGCAATTGATAGAAAAGCGAATAATCATGACGATATCCAAGGCAATGATCATGTATATAGGCATCACATGCGAGACAAGTAGACCGACTCCTGCCTGCAACTACTACTATTACTCCACACATTGACCGCTATCCAGCATGCATATAGAGTATGAAGTTCATAAAGAACGGAGTAATGCCTTAAGCAAGATGACATGATGTAGACAAAGTAAACTCACACATGAATAAACCCATCTTTTCATCCGTAGTGGCAACAATAGAAATACGTCTCTTGTCCCTTTCTGTCACTAGGATATAGATCACCGCAAGATTGAACCCATCACAAAGCACCTCTCCCATTGCAAGAAAAATCAATCTAGTTGGCCAAACCAAGTCAATAGATCGGGGAGAAATACAAAGCTATAATAATGTGACGCCCCCGATTCAACCGTACACTAATCATACACGCAAATGTGTATGATCAAGATCAGGGACTCACGGGAAGATATCACAACACAACTCTAGAGACAAATAAAAATACAAGCTTTATATTACAAGCCAGGGGCCTCGAGGGCTCGAATACAAAAGCTCGAATACACAAGAGTCAGGGGAAGCAACAATATCTGAGTACAGACATCAGTTAAACAAGACTGCCTTAAGAAGGCAAACACACACACAAAAAAAACAACGATCAAAGAGGCAAGGCCTCCTGCCTGGGACCTCCTAACTACTCCTGGTTGTCGGCGGTCTCCACGTAGTAGTACGCACCCTCGGGGGTAGTAGTAGACGTCGGCAGGGGTGGCATCAAGCTCCTGGGATCCACCAACTGGTTGCAATAACCGGAAAGAAGAAAGAAGGGGGAAAAGGGGTAGCAAAGCAACCGTGAGTACTCATCCAAAGTACTCACAAGCATCAGATCTATACTAAGTATGCATTGGTATCAAATGAAGGGTTGTATCTGTGGACTATACTGCAGAATGCCAGAATAGAAGGGGAAAAGCCTAGCCTATCGAAGACTAGCATCTTCAAGCGTCTTCAAGCATCTTGCAGCATTCAGAAGAGTAGAGAATAGCATTTTATAATTAACAAGCATGTTGTAGAATTAACGCCCAGAGATCCTTCCTCAACTCCCTGCGAAAAAGCAATCCCGGAGCCAACATATCCATCTCATGTCTCAAGTAACCAGTTCTAGTTGTAATAGATCGGGATACAACTCCGAGAGTCCATTACCGTGGATACGGCTATTCGAATAGATAACCTTCCCTACAGGGGTGCACCACATTACCCAACACGCTTGATTACTCTGGTCGGACACACTTTATTGGGTCCATGCCAGGCCTCGGAAGATCGACACGTCGCAGCCCTACCTAGGCTCAGCAGAGAGGTCCCCACCGGTCTACATCCTAAGCACTCCGGGGTCTTGGGCCCATCACCCGTTGCACTCCGGGTCGCTGCGAGCAGGGTGGATACCAACACCACCCGTGTAGTGGATGGCACGATCCGACCATGCCACAATGCTGAACTGGACGTCTGACAAAGCTTCAGCTGATACTGCGACGCCGAGTGCCCATAACTATTCCCGCGTGGTGGTTAGTGCGTATAGGCCAGTGGCCAACTCAGAACAAATACCCAAACCTGTTAGTGCATTATTAAAAGAAGTGACGGCTATCGAGACAAGTCCGGAGCTACAACCACCTCCTGGGTGATACCACTAAATAGCAAGCCGCCACCATAACATCTCGCGGGTGCTCTCCAGGCCCGCCCGACTTTCACAGGTATCTCTCGCAGGTGCTCACTAGGCCCGCCCGACTTTAACAAGGGTCTGGAGTAAAGTCAAGGTAACCGTGTGTCCAAAACATCAAGGGGAAAATCCCGAGGAATCACCCTCGGAGGATTCCACTCGATGTAATCCTCAAGGTGAACTTAGAGGAATCACCCTCGACAGTCTAGGCTTGAGGGGTTACATGACAGAGTCGTATCAGGGGTGGTGATGGAGGAATCACCCTCGATGACCACGACCGAATAGCTACACTATAGAGTTATCATCAGGAGTGCGTTATGAGGTATCACCCTCGGCACTCGATAGTAGCTCTGCAGAGTCGTACAACTAAAGGGGGGTGAGGTGATGTGTCGGTGTCTGCACGTCGATCACATTGATCTAGTCATCGGTCATCAAGCCGAGGCAACTGGGACAAGGTGAGGGGTCACTGGTGGATCACTAACCAACCTATACTAAGCAGTTTAGGATAAGCAGGTAAGGTACAATGAGACGGTTACAAAAGCAGGCTATGCATCAAAATAGGAGCAAACAATAACAGTAGCAAAATCTAATGCAAGCATGAGAGAGAATGGAATGGGAGATATCGGAATGATCAAGGGGGGTTTGCTTGCCTGGAAGCTCTGCTGAAAGGGAAGAAGGGTTGTCGGCGACATAGTCGATCACGGGGGCATCAGCAGCGGTCTCTGGGTCTACCAGAGAAGAAGAAGGGGAAGAAACAGTAAATACAAAGCACATAGATGCATGACATGACTATATGCAGAGCTAGGGGTGTTCTAACGCAGTGTTACTCGATACCGATGAAGGGGGATAACATCCGGGAAAGTTTTCCCGAAGTTTGCATTTTTCGGACAGACAAAATGGAGGGGGATGGCTCCATGTTCTCTATGCTAGGGTCATGTGACAGACGAACGGAGGGCATATTTAGATTCGTCATATTTTTCTGACAAACTTTCATGTAGAAAACTTTTTCATCCGAGCTACGGTTGAATTTCTACGAATTTCTAAAGTTTTTGAAATATCCTAAAAATTCCTGAATTTTTGCGAAGTGTGAGAATTCGTCAGTTTTAAACATCACTTGGTTGTTTTCAAAAGGCTACAACTATTGTTCTGCACATCCTGTGGGTTAGTGCCTTATATCAATATTGATCACTTCTCTATGATCTACAAGATAGTAGCACTTGCATCTTTGTTAGAGTCCATTAGCTTGCTCAAAACTTGTTTGAAAGGTTCCACTTGATATTAATTCCAGAAACTGTTATAATTTACAAACTTTGTTGGATGATTGCCATTGATCTATAGTTCTAATGGAGACACTTCCTATAAGTGTTTTACTCTACAATAAGAGTACTATCAGGATACACCCTCTAATGCCATGAAAGACTCATGTAGCTTGTTCATTTCCAGCTCTAAAGTAGCTATGGCAGTATCTCTGTTTTTCTATTTTTTTCAGTTAATAGAACATAGCATTTTGTGATTTTGATAGGATTTAATCCATGCACCAAATGGATTTGTTCCAGTGGGATAAAATGGAGTTTGTCAAGTATACTTTCTACTCATATTATTTTTGCTCCTCTTAGTAGTTGTTTAGCCGCTGTTTAGGGAATGTCTAGAGGGTTAGTCATTGTAGAATTAGAAAAGCTAACCACATCTACAGTAATTAGCAGCAGCAGTACATGCAGAGCAGCAACGATAAGAGAAGCATGCTATAGGTAGCAGTGGGTAGCACAGAGCAGCAGCTAATGATGCAGGGCAGCGGCAGCGGCAAGGCAGCAACAACAACGCAGGGGCGGCAGCGGACGCGGCACGGGCGCGGTCTGGCGCAGCGCGGGCACGGTGGCTGGTGGCGAGCGCGGGGAGCGGCAGCGGCGGCGGGGCGAGCCGAGCACGGGCAGGGGCGGCGCAGCGCGACAGTAGCCGGAGGCAGCAGCAGTGCAAAGCAGCATCGGCAAGGAGCAGCAGCGCGGCACACACGTATGAGTATCACGTACAGGAGAGCTCGGGTGTGCTCAGGGACGGCGGCTACGGCAACAAATCAAGGGGGCAAGGAGGGGGATGGACGCGGCTCACTGCAAGGGAGGTCGTGGACGTGCTCGGAACCGCGGGGAGGCGCCGGTGGTGGAGATCGACGACGATGGCGCCATGGTCGTGGTGGGGAAGACGACCAGATGGCGAGGTTGTGGAGGGCTTCAGCTCGAACCGGAGGTTGTAGGCGATGCAGACGAGGCCGACGGAGCTCTAGAGCATATCCTCGCGGGTCGGGGACGGCTCCGGCCATGGGAACGGCAGTGGCGCGGCCATGGATGCGCTCGGGGCAGGGGAGATCTGTGGGGAGGGAGAGAGGGAAGGAGTGGGGGAGCCAGGGGGCAAGTGGGGAGGGGAGATGAGGGGAGCGAGGCGCCGCGGGACGGGGCATGGCCTTATCCCCTCGCCGGGGCGGCGCCGACGAGGTGGCTCGGTGGGAGCACGCGCCCTGTAGCTGTCTGAGACCGATGAACAGGAAGGAGAGGGGGGGGGTTATCCGGTGCGGGGAGCTGGGCTGGCCCAGGGAAACGGGGGAGGGGGCCTTTTCGTTTCTTTTCTGCGATTTCCTTTTCTTTTACTTTTTTATAGTTTCCTGTTTTCTATCTAGTTTTATTTTATTTGTTAGTTTCGTAAGATATAACACTAGCCCCTAAATTAGTATTAATAATTAAGCCTTTGCCACAAACAATTTCGCAATTTAATAAAATAGGTTTATATTTGTTTATTATTTAAAGGCATTTAATAATTGTTTTTAGCCCCTGTTATATTCACAAAAGGGCATTTAAATACTTTCAAAAGTGTTGGGTCACCACCATAATTAGTTATGTAATATTTGCCACACTTTGAACATTTTATTTTGCATGTTTGAGAAATTTGAATTTTGGACTTTAATTTGAATTTGAATCTGAATTATGATTTGGATCAAGTGAGGATTAGCAATAGTAATGTGATGACATGGCAACATTAACGGGGGATTACTGTAGCTTAATTATCGAGGCATCACAATTCTCCTCCACTACAAGAAATCTCGTCCCGAGATTTAGGAGGTAGAAGGAAACAGAGCGGGGTATTCGTCACGTAGGCGATCCTCGCGTTCCCAAGTGGCTTCACCTTCAGAATGATTTGACCACTAAACTTTTAGAAATTCGATAGCCCTCAGACGGGCGCGAGGTTTAGCTTGAACGAGAACGCAGATTGGATGCTCTCTGTAAGTGAGATCATCTTGCAGGGGTTGAGCTTTTACAAGCCATGTGGTTGTTGCAATAAGACTTGCGACTCAGGGCATCGGCCATGACATTAGCCTTGCAGGGATATAAGAAATACTGTAGTCATAGTTTGTGATTGTTTCCATACATCGCTGCTGACGGAGATCCAGATCTAGCTGAGTAAAAAGATACTTCAGACTTTGATGATCGGTGAAGATCTCGCAACGATTACCAAGAAGGAAATGTCGCCACAACTTTAGTGCAAACTTAACTGCAGGAAGTTCAAGGTCATGGACTGGGTAGTTCTTTTGGAAAGACATCCTAGAATTCACAAACGACTGGAATGTTTTCGATTCTCACAAGAGGAGAAGCGTTTATGCGTTCAAGGAATAAATCCGTGCTTCGGCATTTTGAACAAGATGAGCATGGTAGCATACTATCTCACTTGAAGGATGTAGTAGATGGACGATTTTAGTGGCGCAAATGATAGAAGCGGTATGTGTTTTCAAAACATTCCATTCCCAGAATGAGGTCAATATTGAAAGACTTCAAAACAATGGAGGAAACATGGAATTCCAACCCTTCAATATCAACTGGGACATTGTGACTAACCATGGTGGTTCGACATTGATCCGCGGAATGCAGCTTGGAATTCCGGCAAAGTGATGGCGGTTCCAGTAGGTAAGGAACGCCTGTGGCTGTCCCACCATTGAGCAGCGGGACCTTTCAGGTAATAGGCCACGAAGGTGACATAGTTGGCAGGGGCTACATCAGTAGACTCTAGCTCGAAAGTGATGTCAGAGAGCCAGTCATCAGCATCAAGGGGCTGAGTTGAGCTGTGGTACATGGCAGGGTTGAGACGCACAAAGTCTTGCAGTGTCACTTGGGCTGGTTGCTGATTCATTTTGGGGCGCGGAAACTGAGCCATAACTCCTTCCATGAACTGGCGATTCAGCTCAACTGTTGTATCATTCCGGCCATGTATTCGGGCGACCCTGACCAACGGGTCTAACCATCTTGCTTAAATGCAATAGGGGGTAGTTTAGCAAGGGGTGGAGAAGGTGTATGGAGTCATTCATGATGTAAACTGAATAATGAGCAAAGGCGCAGTATGTACAAAGCAGTAATCATTGAAGACATACAGATACATATATTGAGCCAATTACACGCTGTTAGTATGAGTTCGGACAAGAGAAATATCCTAGCCATACTAGGCGGCACGCATGCACGTGATGGAGGGAAACAACAACGGGACATAGCAAAGGCTACATCAGTGTCGGAGAAATAAAACCATTGGAGCGAGGAATTTGCAAGTGACGACACAGGGTGCCCTCGATATGAGGATCCTGCGATCAGTGAACATTGTGAAGCAGATCTTGGCCCTCAATTCGAGAAAGGCGTAATACAAATATCCGGGTGGATGTGATCACGAGATCCTAATGTTAGATTTAGCAAAATAATTTAACCCGAATGGAAGAGAGATCAGGGTCCCAGAGTATAGAGGAGTAAAAGATCCTAATACCTCCCAATGGCGACGTGGGCCCGTAAGCCACACAGCCATGTTAGTAAAACAATTTTTCAAAGACTAGACTCAACTTCGGCCAAGGAGTTGGAAAGGGGGTTCCTACAGGCAGTCGACTCTGATACCAACTTGTGACGCCCCCGATTCAACCGTACACTAATCATACACGCAAATGTGCACGATCAAGATCAGGGACTCGCGGGAAGATATCACAACACAACTCTAGAGACAAATAAAAAATACAAGATTTATATTACAAGCCAGGGGCCTCGAGGGCTCGAATACACAAGAGTCAGCGGAAGCAACAATATCTGAGTATAGACATCAGTTAAACAAGACTGCCTTAAGAAGGCAAACACACAAAAAAAACAACGATCGAAGAGGCAATGCCTCCTGCCTGGGACCTCCTAACTACTCCTGGTCGTCGGCGGTCTCCACGTAGTAGTAGGCACCCTCGGGGGTAGTAGTAGACGTCGGCAGGGGTGGCATCTGGCTCCTGGGATCCACCAACTGGTTGCAACAACCGGAAAGAAGAAATAAGGGGGAAAAGGGGTAGCAAAGCAACCGTGAGTATTGATGTTTGCTTGAACTACGTTGGTATTTCCCCAAAGAGGAAGGGATGATGCAGCACAGCAATGGTAGGTATTTCCCTCAGTGATGACACCAAGGTTATCGAACCAGTAGGAGAACCACGCAACACCACATAAACAGCTCCTGCACACAAAGAACAAATACTTGCAACCCGACGTAAGAGTGGGGTTGTCAATCCCTCACGGGTAAAAGGATAGGTAAAATTGTAGTAGATTGTATAAATAGATCTCGCGGGAACGCGAGATAAAATAAATAAGTAAAAATTTCAGCAAGGTATTTTTGTATTTTTGGATTAATAGATCTGAAAATAAAAGCAAATAAAAATAGATGGCGAAGGCAAATAGCAAATAGATCTGAAAATATATGATGAGAAAATAGACCCGGGGGCCGTAGGTTTCACTAGTGGCTTCTCTCGAGAAAAATAGCATACGGTGGGTAAACAAATTACTGTTGGGCAATTGATAGAACTTCAAATAATCATGACGATATCCAGGCAATGATCATTATATAGGCATCACGTCCAAGATTAGTAGACCGACTCCTGCCTGCATCTACTACTATTACTCCACACATCGACCGCTATCCAGCATGCATCTAGTGTATTAAGTTCATGGAAAAACGAAGCAATGCAATAAGAACGATGACATGATATAGACAAGATCTATTTATGTAGAAATAGACCCCATCTTGTTATCCTTAATGGCAATGATACATACGTGTCGTTTCCCCTTCTGTCACTGGGATCAAGCACCGTAAGATCGAACCCATCACAAAGCACCTCTTCCCATTGCAAGATAAATAGATCAAGTTGGCCAAACAAAACCCAAATATCGGAGAAGAAATACGAGGCTATAAGCAATCATGCATATAAGAGATCAAAGAAGACTCAAATAACTTTCATGGATAAAAACATAGATCTGATCATAAACTCAAAGTTCATCGGATCCCAACAAACACACCGCAAAAAGAGTTACATCAAATAGATCTCCAAGAGACCATTGTATTGAGAATCAAACGAGAGAGAGAAAGCCATCTAGCTACTAACTACGGACCCGTAGGTCTACAATGAACTACTCACGCATCATCGGAGAGGCACCAATGAGGATGATGAACCCCTCCGTGATGGTGTCTAGATTGGATCTATGGTTTCTGGAACTTGCGGTGGCTGGAATTGATTTTCGTCGACTGCCCTAGGGTTTCTGGAATATTGGGGTATTTATAGAGCAAAGAGGCGGTGCGGGAGGTCTCCGAGATGGGCACAACCCACCAGGGCGCGCCTGGGGGCCCAGGCGCGCCCTGGTATCTTGTGCTCACCTCGGGCTCCCTCTTCGGTACTTCTTTGGCCCACTGGATGTCTTCTGGTCCAAAAAAAATCTCCAAAAAGTTTCGCTGCGTTTGGACTCCGTTTGATATTGATTTCCTACGAAGTAAAAAACAAGCAGAAAACAGCAACTGGCACTGGGCACTATGTCAATAGTTTAGTCCCAAAAAATGATATAAAGTTGATATAAAATGATTGTAAAACATCCAAAAATGATAATATAACAGCATGGAACAATCAAAAATTATAGATACGTTGGAGACGTATCAGCATCCGCAAGCTTAATTCCTGCTCGTCCTCGAGTAGGTAAATAATAAAAACAGAATTTTTGATGTGGAATGCTGCCTAACATGTTCATCACATATTCTTTTCTTTGTAGCATGGACATTTAGACATTTATATGGTTCAAAGCAATAGTCTAGTTTTGACATGAGGACTTTAATACTCACGCATATCAACAAGCAACCATGTCTTTCAAAATATCAACACTAAAGCAAGTTATCCCTAGCCCATTATGCTCAATCATTGATCCATTCATGAAACACACTCGAATATTAGCTACACCCAATGCTCAAGTACGATCATAGTGCCCCTTAGTTGGTGCTTTATAAGAGAAGATGGAGACTCAAGTAAAAATAAAAATTGCATAAAGTAAAAGAAAGGCCCTTCGCGGAGGGAAGTAGGGATTTATAGAGGTGCCAGAGCTCAAAACTTAAATTGAGAGATAAAAACATTTTGAGAGGCATACTTTTCCCACCAACGAAAACGACTTAGAGTTCCAAATACTTTCCATGCTAGATATATCATAGGCGGTTCCCAAACAGAAATTAAAGTTTATTCATTTTTCCATCATACTTTCACCATACTTTTTGATAGGATTTAATCCATGCACCAAATGGATTTGTTCTAGTGGGATAAAATGGAGTTTGTAAAGTATACTTTCTACTCAAATTATTTTTGCTCCTCTTAATAGTTGTTTAGCCGCTGTTTAGGGAATGTTTAGAGGTTTAGTCATTGTAGAATTAGAAAAGCTAACCACATCTATAGTAATTAGCAGCATCAGTACAGGCAGAGCAGCATGCTACAGGCAGCAGTGGGTAGCACAGAGCAGCAGCTAACGATGCAGCGCAGCGGCAGCGGCAAGGCAGCAACAACAGCACAGAGGCGGCGGCGGAAGCGGCGCGGGCGCGGTCTGGCGCAGCGCGGGCACGGTGGCTGGTGGCGAGCGCGGGGAGCGGCAGCGACGGCGGGGTGCGCGTGCGGGGCGAGCCAAGCGCAGGCAGGGGCGGCGCAGCGCGACAGTAGCTGGAGGCGGCGACAGTGCAAAGCAGCATCGGTAAGGAGCAGCAGCGCGGCACACACGTACGCGTACGTGTACAGGAGAGCTCGGGTGTTCTCGGGGACGGCGGCTACGGTAACAAATCGAGGGGGCAAGGAGGGGGGATGGACGCGGCTCACTGCGAGGGAGGTCGTGGACGTGCTCGGAACCGCGGGGAGGCGCCGGTGGTGGAGATCGACGGCGATGGCGTCGTGGCCGTGGCGGGGAAGACGACCAGATGGCGAGGTTGTGGAGGGCCTCAGCTCGAACCGGAGGTTGTAGGTGATGCAGACGAGGCCGACCGAGCTCTAGAGCATATCCTCGCGGGTCGAGGACGGCTCCGGCCATGGGAACGGCAGTGGCGCGGCCATGGACGTGCTCGGGGCAGGGGAGATCTGTGGGGAGGGAGAGAGGGAAGGAGTGGGGGAGCCAGGGGGCAAGTGGGGAGGGGAGCGAGGCGCTGCGGGGTGGGGCGTGGCCTTATCCCTACGCCGGGGCGGCGCCGACGAGGTGGCTGGGTGGGAGCACGCGCCCTGTAGCGGTCTGAGACCGATGAACAGGAAGGGGAGGGGGGGTCATCCGGTGCGGGGAGCTGGGCTGGCCCAGGGAAACAGGGGAGGGGGCCTTTTCTTTTCTTTTCTGCAATTTCCTTTTCTTTTACTTTTTTATAGTTTCCCGATTTCTAACTACTTTTATTTTATTTTTTATTTTTGTAAGATATAACACTAGCCCCTAAATTAGTATTAATAATTAAGCCTCTGCCACAAACAATTTCGCACTTTAATAAAATAGGTTTATATTTGTTTATTATTTAAAGGCATTTAATAATTGTTTTTAGCCCCTGTTATATTCACAAAAGGGCATTTAAATACTTTCAAAAGTGTTGGGTCACCACCATAATTAGTTATGTAATATTTGCCACCCTTTGAACATTTTATTTTGCATGTTTGAGAAATTTGAATTTTGGACTTTAATTTGAATGTGAATCTGAATTATGATTTGGATCAAGTGAGGATTAGCAACAGTAATATGATGACATGGCACCATTAACGGGGGATTACTGTAGCTTAATTATCGGGGCGTCACAAATAATCATACATAAAAGAGTTCAGAGAAGACTCAAATAATATTCATGGATAATGTGATCATAAACTCACAATTTATCGGATCCCAACAATCACACCGCAAAAAGTGATTACATCGAATAGAACTCCAAGAACATCGAGGAGAACATTGTATTGAAGATCAAAGAGAGAGAAGAAGTCATCTAGCTACTAGGTACGGACCTGTAGGTCGGTGGTAAACTACTCACACATCATCGGAAGGGTGGCATGGTTGATGTAGAGTCCCTCCGTGGTCAATTCCCCCTCCGACAGAGTGTCAGAAAAGGCCTCCAGATGGGATCTCACGAGAACAGGAACTTGCGGTGGCGGAAAAAATATTTTTGGTGGCTCCTGTTGGTTTTCCGATTTTAGAGAATTTATAGAGGCGGAATTAGGTCAGACGAACGAACGTGGGCCCCACAAGCCACCAGGGCGCGCCCTGGTGCCTTGTGGGCTACTCTTTTATCTTCTGGCCCTCTCCCGAAGCTTCCAAGGTCTCTTGTGCCCAGAAAAAAATCATCAAAAAGTTTCGTGGCATTTGGACTTTGTTTGGTACTGATATTCTGTAAAACCAAAAATAGGAAAAAAAAACGCAACTGGCACCTGGCACTAAGTTAATAGGTTAGTCCCAATAAATGATATATAATGACGTATAAAATATCCAAGATTAATACTATAATAGCATGAAACAATAAAAAATTATAGATACGTTAGAGACGTATCAAGCATCCCCAAGCTTAATTCCTGCTCGTCCTCGAGTAGGTAAATGATAAAAAAAAGAATTTTTGATGTGAAATGCTAACTAACATGTTTATCATGTAATCTCTATTTTGTAGCATGAATATTAAGATCCGAATGATTCAAAGCAATAGTCTATAGTTTCACATAAAAACAATAATAATAAGGCAAATTAACAAACAATCATGTCTTCAAAATATCAACACTAAAGAACATTATCCCTAAAAAATCATATAGCCTTGTTATGCTCCATCTTCTTAACACAAAGTATTTATCATACACAACCCCTATGACAAGCCAAGCAATTGGTTCATACTTTTTAATGCGCTTCAGATTTTTCAACTCTCATGCAATACATGAGCGCAAGCCATGGATATAGCACTATGTGTGGAATAGAGTATGGTGATGGAGATAATATTGAGAAAAAAAAAAGTCTCACATCGACGAGGCTAATCAACGGGCTATGGAGATGCCCATCGATTGATGTTAATGGAAGGAGTAGGGATTGCCATACAACGGATGCACTAAGAGCTATAAGTGTATGAAAGCTCAAAAATAAAACTAAGTGGGTGTGCATCCAACTTACTTGCTTATGAAGACCTTGCGCATTTGAGGAAGCCCATCATTGAAATATACAAGCCAAGTTTTATAATGAAAATTCCCACTAGTTATATGCAAGTGAAAGTATAGGAGACTCTCTATATGAAAAACATGGTGCTACTTTGAAGCACAAACGTGAAAAGAATAGTAACATTGTTCCTTCTCTCTTTTTCTCTCATACGCGCTACCGTCATTCCGTGGCCGCCGCCTGGGCATCCATGCCACGCCCGGCCACCATAGCCAGAGCACACCTCGACCACGCTCCTCCTCCCGCGTATCCAAGCCCATTTGTTAGCAGCGTATTGGGCCCATTTCGTAGTACCTTAGGAATGTCGTTACCTCACAACCCTTTTAGAGGCGATAGGAGGACAGTAGTATTCTAGCCCACCAGGGTTCAAGTCCTGGTGCTTGTATTTATCTTGGAGTTATTTCAGGATTTCCGACGATACGCGTTCAGTGGGAGGAGACGTTCCCGTCGACTACGAGGCGTCTACGGTGACTTCGTTAAATCTCAAGATGATATGCCGGCTCAATCTCGCGGAGGTGCTCATAAAGGTAAGATGTGCATGTGTGCGTTCATACAGATGAGTGTATGCGCGTGTATATAATCGCTTATGTCCGTACTGGTGTTTCAAAAAAAAACCTTTTTAGAGGCGATGGAGCTCGTCCATCACTCGGGCAAGTCGACGCGTCAAAACTAATAAAAAAGCGTGCGCGGATCCAGCCATGCAAAAGCAAGCGTGATCACAGCCATCTCCACCAATCGCACGTTATTGCACGCGCAAAACTCGCCCCCAAATTCAATGGAGCATTAGCGCATAGCAATAGAATTTGGATCGAGGATCCTACACACGAAGAAAACAATCCCTTGCCCGATCGCTATCCAGGCGACTCACAGGAGGAATGGGGTTCATCTCGGGGATCATGATGGGATTCATCCTCGGCGTCGCCCTCATCGCCGGCTGGAAGAGCGCCATGGCTCGCCGCGCCCACAAACGCAGCGCCAAGGCAAGTGCGCCTGCGGATACTGTAGATTGATCGCTGCATTCATGCGATGTTTGGTTTGCGTTGTGCCATTGTCGATGATCTTTTTCGCATCGACTCGTACATATATGTTCAGGTTGTAGCCTGTGTTGATCCGCTAGAAGGATTCAGGCTTGAGGACGTTTTCTCAGGTTCATTCGTTGATTATTTGCGTTCTGAAAGCGTTTTTGCGTCTGACGGCACGACTTTGGGAATGAAATTTGGCTCAAGCCTGAGTTTCTGACGGCAATGCGGCGGAGTAGATTCGTTCTGGGAACTCCTTTCAGTTCAAGTTTTGTTTTTACACTGTTGCTGAAATGAAACTGCAAGTGAAAGTTTTGTTTCGTGATGATTAGTTTGAGATAAACAAAATTCGTTTTGAAACAGGCTGCCGATGTCAATGTGCTAGGATCTCTCAACCGTGAGGATCTGAAGAAAATATGCGGAGAAAATATCCCTCAATGGATTTCATTCCCGGAGTATGACCAGGTGAAATGCTACTTATTGTTGTGTTACTGTGACTCTTTCCACATTCCCGATTAACCATAATATGTAAAATATGGACAAGAGCAAGCTCCACCACTCTAGCCTTTACTAGACGTGAGCGCATTCGAGTTCATACCAGATAAGTCATCAAATTCCTAATTTGAAGAAATTCAAAACATTAGGACAAAATTATCCTAGTATCACTGCAAATAGGTGTAAGCTGAAAAAAAAATCTGATATGAGGATGACAGTTTCCAACTCAGTTATCCTTGTAGTGGTACCAAGTACCAATGATTTCCTTGCATAATGAGTATGCTCACCTGATGTTTTGCTTGCTTTCGTACTTTAACGTTTTGGTTCCGTTCTTCAGGTTAAATGGCTCAACAGACAATTGAGCAAGCTTTGGCCTTTTGTTGAAGAGGTACACACAATTAACCTCCTGTGTTCTTCCGGGTTTTTCGGCAGGAGGGCCCTCCTTTCGTTTAGACAAAAAGAAGGGGTTTATCTATAGAGTTAACGAGTTTTTGAAGTATGAGCCCATGAATTACTTATTGTTCTGTTGTTGTTGACATCTGTTCTGATGTACAGTTGCTTTTGGTTACAGGCAGCAACCATGGTCATCAGGGACTCCGTGGAGCCTATACTCGACGTTTATCGACCGGTGGGGATATCCTCACTCAAGTTCAGCAGACTCTCACTAGGCACCGTGCCACCTAAAATTGAAGGTTGCAAGGACAACGTGGCATTAATTCTACAGTATTAAGTGGTAGATAATCTTGTTCTAAAGGCTTCTGATGAGTGATGATGTTGTCCAGGCATTCGGGTCCAGAGCTTTCAGAAAGGGCAAATCACAATGGATATCGACTTCAAGTGGGGCGGGGATCCGAATATCATCCTTGCAGTTGAAACTCTTGTCGCTTCACTACCCATTCAGGTCTGCAAATCTGCCGCCGGCCCGACAAAATAGGCCTACCTTAAACTTTCTGTAGTTTTTGAGTGATAGTTTGAACCTGGTGAAATTTGACTTTGCAAATTCTGTTCGGCTAATTATCTATTTACCGAAAAAGGCTTTCGTCCTGCTTTATAGATAAAGGAAACCACCAGAACCACAAAGAGTACACACAAGTCCATGCCACACACACACACCAAGTTAGACAGGGTTCTGCTGAGGGCACAGCTCAACAAGCCCTTATATAAAAAGAAAAAACAGAAAAGGGGGACGGATGACAGAGACCACTGCTCTATTTGCAAGTAGCACGGCTGCACAAGCGTTTCAATCAAACTACAAATGGTTTAACAATTCCCATATGCTTACTGCTTGTATACAGTTCAAGAACCTTCAGGTGTTCACCATCATCCGCGTGGTCTTCCAATTGTCTGACGAGATACCATGCATCTCCGCTGTTGTCATTGCTCTTCTGGCAGAGGTACGTACGTATGCTTCTTGCAACCACTCTAAATTTCTCCCGTCATGAATCCTTGAACATTACTGGTTCTCTGTATGTTGCCGCGGTAAATGGTCGCCTTCAGCCAAAACCGAGGATCGACTACATACTGAAGGCGGTCGGGGGAAGCCTGACGGCGATGCCCGGACTTTCAGACATGATCGACGTATGTCCCGAGTTTCCTTCCTCCCCTTCGTGCTGCCTGCATTATCTCTGTGTCGAGTGTCAAGGGACGATGATTGTTTGTTCTGCAGGATATCGTGGCATCATTGATCACTGATATGCTCCAATGGCCGCACAGAATCGTCGTTCCGCTGGGCGGCGTTGACGTCGACATAAGGTTCTGTTGACAGAGCTCGGTCAGGAGTTGAAATTAGGGTGTCTGTCCGTCTGACTGACAACGACATGTTTCCGTGCAGTGATCTGGAGCTGAAGCCGCACGGGAAGGTGACGGTGACGGTGGTGTGCGCGGAGTCGCTCAAGAACAAGGAGCTGATCGGCAAGTCCGACCCCTACGTGGTGCTCTTCATCCGCCCCTTGTTCAAGGAGAAGACCCGGGTCATCGACGACAACCTCAACCCGGAGTGGAACGAGACGTTCGAGCTCATCGCCGAGGACAAGGAGACGCAGCACGTCATCCTGGAGGTGTTCGACGAGGACAGCCTGAAGCAGGACAAGAGGCTGGGCATCGCCAAGCTGCCCCTGAGCGATCTGGAGGTGGAGACCGTGCAGGAGATCAACCTGCAGCTGCTGTCGTCCCTGGACACCACCAAGGTCAAGGACAAGAAGGACCGGGGCGTGCTCACCGTCAGGGTAAGCCCATGCCTTCTCCTCGACTTGTACGTTTCGGAGCGAGGAAGGACTCGATCGAGCTGTGTGTTCGCAGGTGTTCTACCACCCGTACACCAAGGAGGAGGCGCTGCGGGCGCTGGAGCTGGAGAAGAGGACGGTGGAGGAGCGGCTGAAGACGAGGGAGGGGACGAAGGAGGGGACGGGGGCCGTCAGCGGGGCCGCAGACGCAGCCAGCGGCGCGCCCGCTGCGTCCACGGTCACCAACGTGGCCGGCACGGGCGTCGCGGCGGGCGCTGCCGTGGCCGGTTCGGGCGTCCACACGGCCGGGTCGGGCGTTCACAAGGACGGGTCGGGGGTTCACATGGTGGGCACGGGCATCGACGCGTTCGGCAAAAGCATCACCAAGGCCGGCAAGTTCGTCGGCCGGACCGTCACAGGGCCCTTCAGCAGCCAGAGGCGCAGCGCCGCGAGCGTGCCGACGGTCGACGAGTAACGGATGCAAATGTGGGCTTAGCTTTACAGTTTGCCTAATTCTGCCTAATTCACATCTAGATGTTTTTCTAAAGATGTCACATCTAAGCTTTCATAAATAACACAGCAGCAAAAAAAAAAGCTAAAAAAAATAAACCATAAATATAGTAAACATGAGGTTAGATGTGACATAATTATGTCACATCTAGATGTGTCCTAAACAGACCCCTTAGCTTCACCGTTCCCGTCTCCTGCTACTCTTTAGTTACTTAGTACTACTGCCGGTAGTGGTTATCCGTCTCCATTTTTTCACCATCAAATTTTTATCACAAACATACTACAGTACATGTTTGTATTTGTCTTTGATTTGATTTCGACACTGTTTGCATCCGCCGTATTTTAGTATCTTTCATATCTGCATCTGGTATGAAATGGAATCAAATCTGGTATAGTCTAGAAATCGTTTTCTTGCTTTTGCGTCCAAGAGCAACTCTAATGCATGGCCAAAAATTATTTAGTGCTATAAAACTCCTTCAGAGTAACTCCAACACGCCGACCCAAATGGATAAAAAGCGGGTCGGCAGTGCGCCCAACGCACGCGACCCATATTTGCCGGCGTGGCCGGCTGGCCACCGTTGTTCAACAAATATGCATACATTTTGCATAGTTTCACAAGCAAACAAAAATAGCATAGTTTCACAACCAAATAAAGCATAGTTTCACAACCAAATAAATTTAGCATAGTTTTACAAGCCGAATAAAAATTAAATTGTCTCAAATACATGTGAAAAAAGATACATCTATTGGTTGCCAACATGAGCCCACATATACTCAACCAAATCATTTTGCAGCTGCATATGAGTTTCTCAATCACGCATTTCATGATGAAATTGGGTGAATTGTGCAAACGTTGCCGCTCCTCCATGCTCAGGCACACCATTCTCACCCTGAAACGGAAACCCTTGATCGTAGATACGTTCCGGGCGCTCATCCTCTACGATCATATTGTGCATGATCACACAAGCAGTCATCACCTCCCACAACTTCTTGGTGCTCCAAGTCCTAGCAGGATACCGAACGATGCCCCATCGAGATTGCAGAACACCAAAGGCACGCTCAACGTCCTTCCTAGCACTCTCTTGCTCTTGGGCAAATTTTTTCCTCTTCTCTCCGACAGGGTTGGGGATTGTCTTCACAATAGTGGTCCACTGAGGATAGATACTGTCATCTATGTAGTATCATTTATCGTAGTTGTGGTCGTTGATGGTAACATTCACCGGCGGGCTGTTGTCTTCGGCAAGCCTTGCAAACACCGGTGAGCGTTGAAGCACGTTTATATCATTGTGCGATCCGGCCATGCCGAAGAAAGAGTGCCGGATCCAAAGATCTTGTGAGGCCACGGCCTCAAATATGACAGTGCAAGCCCTGACATGGCCCTTTGTTGGTGCAATTCCTTGCCCCTTGTGTTTTGGAGATTGTTGTCAAAAACAGTGAGGGACTAATTTGTTTGCTAGTGCACACAAAGAGAAATAATCCCTGGAGTATCGAGAAGATTGCTATAATCTGCCGAGAGGTTTGCTACCGAAAGGTTTGCTACTGAAAGGTTTGCTTCCGAAAGGTATGCTACCGAAAGGTTTGCTTCCGAAAGGTATGATACCGAAAGGTTTGCTTCCTAAAGGTATGCTACCAAAAGGTTTGCTACTAAAAGGTATGCTACCAAAAGGTTTGCTTCCGAAAGGTATGCTACCCAAAGGTTTGCATCCTAAAGGTATGCTACCGAAAGGTTTGCTAACGAGAAGATTGTTGTAATCTTTCAAAAGGATTGCTACGAAAGAGATTGCTATAATATTTTGAAAGGATTGCTACGGAAGAGATTGCTATAATCTTCCGAATAAACTGCTACGGAAAAGATTGCTATAATCCTCCAAGAAGATTGCAGCAGAGAAGATTGATATGTTTCAAGAAGCTTATTATCGAGAAGATTGCCACTTCCGAGAAGTTTGCTATAAACTTCCTCGAAAGTTATCTGCGCTGCAGAAAAGGTTGACATGTCTCGAAGAGTTTGTTATCAAGAAGAATGCTATATTCTTTCAGGAAGTTCAGAGAACTTCACCGAGAAACATCTACGTTGCAGAGAAGAGAAGGATATGTTTCGAGAAGAAAGCATACTGAAAAGATTGCGTGCCAGAGATGGTCCTGAAAGAATTGCTGATGCAAAGCAATTTTCATTCGGTGTGTCCGAAGAAGAATGACTGCAGTCGAGAAGATTGAAGACGAAGCGAAGACGTAGCATTTCTTTCGTTGTTCTTATTTCTCTTATTTGAGCCATAGGACCATCGTACTATTAAGAGGGGTATAAGTATTCGAGACTTGTGTCTGTTGTGATGCTTAGCCAAATCCTAGGAAAGTTGCGAGAGAAATCTCTTTGTGCTCCGAATGAATACTTGCAAGCAAGAGACGCAGTTCTTATTTGCTGCGAGAGATTTCATTCGTACCGAAGAGTTAGCATTACTTGTTCCTCAAGTAATGTTACCGTTGCTCTTAAAATCCGACCATTGAGAACGTGTCGGTTGGCCATTGGCTGGACCGCGTGTCCAAAATGGTCATTTCCCACCAGGGAAGGTTGCGGCTATAAATAGCCACCCCGCACCGGCATTGTCCGGTGGCTGCTCCGCTTGAGATTCTGAGAAGATTGATTGAGCACCCCTCTCCGAGAGATTTGAGTTTAAAATCCACCAAGAGAAAATCAAGAGCTGAAACTTAGATAGTGGTTGAGCATCACAGTAGATCTGAGTTGAGAGTTCTTGTACCTATTACTCTTGAGAGCTGCATACTCTCTAGACGGATAGGTGTCGGCTCGAGTGTTGAAGAGTTGTTGTCTTCACCGAGCAAAGTCTTCAGCAACCAAGAGTCGTTGTGGTTCGCGAAGAAGTCTGTCGAAGATTTGGAGATTGCCGAAAAGAATCTACCACGAGTGAAATCAACTGAAGTTCGAGGAACTTAGCGTTGAGGAGAATAGGATGGAGAGAGTTTATCTCCTGTGTTGAATCACAAGTCCCTCCAACCAGATGTAACTCTTTTGCAGAAGAGTGAACTGGTACCAAACCATCTATCGCCATCGAGCACCACTGGTCATTTCTATCCTACTGCATTTCTTTCGGTAGTTTATTTTCGGTGCTCTTTGCTGTCGATAGATATCTATCTGTCTACTGCGATTCTTTATCATCCAAGCAATTCTTTCAGTATTTTGACCATATTGTGTTGCATATATGCTTTCGCTGTACTTAAGCTTGTTTGTCCGAATGTTCATTTGGTTTTCATATGGTACTACTTAGCCATTGTGCTAAGTCTTGCTCGGATGAACATTTCATAGTAGTGTGCATGTTTTATATCTGTTATGTGTGCAATTGCTTCATGTACGCAATTCTGTCTATGCTAATAATTTTTGACTTTGTGATAGTATTGATTCATAGAACTAAATCTGCTCAGCTGTGTTTTCATAGCAGTTCTGTTTCGGAAACAGTTTTGTTTCAGAAACATTTTTGTTTCGGGAACAGTTTTGTTTTGGAACTAATTTTGCTTTGGAAATAGTTTTCCTTTGGGAATAGTTTTCTTTTGTAGAACTGAAACTACTTAGTTGATTATCCGTTGTGCTGTGTTGTGAGTATTCAACATTTCGAAAGAAATTTTGAATCTCCCATTCACCCCCCTCTGGTCGATATACTCCGGTCCTTACAATTGGTATCAGAGCAAGGTACTCCTTGTCTCTGCTTATTAAGGTCTAACCACCTTGGAGTTTTGAGTATGTCGCTTGCAAGACACCATGGGCACTCTAAAAGATTTCCTATCTTTGATGGAAATGGCTATCTATTCTGGAAACAAAAGATGATGATTCAACTGAAGACTATCAACGAAGAAATGTGGCAGATTGTGGAAAATGGCTACACAATTCAGTTTCCAAAATCTCCCACACCCAATGACGAAAGAAACATTCAACTGGATGCACAAGCAA
The DNA here is from genome assembly GCA_011799875.1 of Thinopyrum elongatum. Lineage (NCBI taxonomy): Eukaryota > Viridiplantae > Streptophyta > Magnoliopsida > Poales > Poaceae > Thinopyrum > Thinopyrum elongatum. The sequence continues at coordinate 450,270,872 of CM022300.1, read as the reverse complement.
AGGATATCATTCGCAACTATGTCTCAAGGAATGTATTCCTTCAGTACAGAAGACTTGGAATAGCGACAGAAATCTGGGACAGATTAGAGAAGATCAATGAAGGTGTTTCAACTCAGAAAGAAACAAGAATCAATATTCTTCGGGCCAAGTTCAACCGCTTCAAGAGGCTCAAGAATGAAAATTGTCAAGAAACCTTTGACCGTCTGAATGGTATCGCAAATGAGTTGCAAGGTCTTGGTACTGAAGATATTACGGATCATGAGATTGTGAAGAAGTTGCTTCGGTCCCTGGAAAAATCTTTCAATACCATTGAGCTGATGATCAAGGAAAGTCGTGACTTCAAAAGTCTCGACGATGCTGATGTTATGGAGAGGCTGAACACCCATGAAGGACAACAAGAAGAGAAAAGAGATCTATATGGCTCTTGCTACCGAAAGAATCATGCTCTCAAAGCTGTTGCTGGTTCTTCTTCAGACGTCGAAAATAATGCCGATGAAGATTCCGATGAACTTGATAGCATCAGCAAAGATCTCGTGCAGATAACTAAGCATTTGCAAGGCTACCCGAAAAAGAATCAGTTTCCGAAAAAGAACTCGGGCAGTAACTCAAAGTCTTCGTCGAGGTCAAAATCTTCTGTAGAATATACATGCTTCAAGTGCAAGAAGCCTGGACATTTCATCTCTGATTGTCCAATGTGGGAAGCCAAAATAAGAGCTAGTGGCAAGTTCAACATGCGCAGTAGCAAGAGTTTCAAGAGCAAGAGCTATGATTCTGATGATAAGAAGAAAAAGAAGTTCTCGAAGAAGAAAGACAATTCCTCCTTGAAGTCTTCATCAAGAACTTCCTCCAAGTCTCATTCCAACCGAAAGAAGAGCTCTCACAAGGCTAAGGCATATATTGGGAAGGAAATGGACTCCGAAGAAGTTGCCGAAGAAGAATCCGATGAGGATTCAGTTTCATGCATGCCTGGCATCGCTTGCGCTTCCACACCAGCGTCGAACTTCTATGACAACAATTCAAGTGATGTTGATGCTCCTGCATATTGCTTCATGGCAAAAGCTTCGAAAGGAAAGGTACCTTCCAAGAAACAAAAAGCTTATGCTAGTGATGAATTCTCTTCTAGTGATGATGATCAATCTAAGCTCATAAAAATTGCTAAGGAACAACAATACTCTCTACAAAAACTTGAGAAAACTCTTAGGAAGGCTGAAAATTTGTTGGTCGAGGAGATGAAGAAAAATCAAATGTTGACAAACAAGCATTCTGCTCTTTTGGCAAAATTTGAGGATCTATCAGGTCGTCATGATTTTTTCTCAGATGACCACGAGAGACTTAACTATGATTTCCTGAAAAGGAAACAAGAGCTCAAGTCTCTGAGAGCAGCTCATGATGATCTCCGGATTGAAAATGATACTCTCCTCGCCCAGAAAATTAGTGCTTCTCAACAGTAATTTGTTCCACCTTGCCTAAAATGCCTAGAGCGAAGCAATTCTGATTCTAATGCTGAAACATCTATTGCTGCTGAAAGAAATGCACATGTTATTACTGTTGAAACTACTCGTCTGAGGAAAATGTTGCTATTTCTGATGAAAATGCTAGGCTGAAGAACTTGCTTGAGACAGGAATGTTCAAAAGTCTCAAAGGACATCAGACCCTTTGCGATGTTCTTAAGAAGTCAATTCTTCACAAGAACCCTAGAAAGGAAGGGTTGGGTTTCGAGAGGAAACTAAATGCAGATGGTACTTACTGGACTCCTGAGCAATATCCTAAGATGGTGTGGGTGCTCTCCAAGAGCAAACCCCTAATCCTTCATTGCTCTTGGGTTATGATTGTCCTTTTCCTTCACCTACTGATGAGTCATTTGACTCCAACTACAAACTGTTTAAGCAACATAATGGTGAAGTATTTGCATGATATATTGGCACTAATTGCAGGAAAGGGTCACCCAAGAAAAGAATCTGGGTTGAAAAGTCTTGCATTGAAAATCTGCCTATTACTGCTGCTCTAACCATGCAGGGAAGTAACTTTCATAGGAAAGGAAAATCTTCACTGTATGAAACTGCAAATCCCTCGCATGGTTCTGATAAGAATGCTCATCAGAAAGATTATATGCATACTTCTTCCAACCATTATGTTCATGCTTATGGGAAGAATTACAATGCTTATTCTTTCGATTATGCTAACCCTTCCCAGAGAAACAACTCTTATGTTTCTTGAAAGAAATCCTATCTTGCACGTCCGAAACCAAATGTTTCTCGGCCACCTGCCAAGATATGGGTGGTTAAGAAAACCTAATATTTCTTGCAGGAAAAGTGTCTCCAGGCGAAACAAATCAAATCATATGCCTGAGACAAATTGATATTTGCAGGGGATATGCTTCACTTTCTGAAAGGATTGACTTTTACCCTTGCTGATATTATTGCTTCTATCCCATCAGTGTTTCCTGAAAGGAAACTTGATTCTATTGAAAGAATTTCGAGATACTTGCATTATCATGTGATTTGCTTCGGCCAGTCAAACTAACTCAATTTCAGGATATTGGGTCATTTGTATCATTGAAGATATATCTGAAGACATTGTCGAAGAATATGCATGTGACTGTGTAAAAGATCAATCTCGCCTATTTTGGGGAATTCCTTCAAGATATCTCTGAATGGAAAGGATATCATTTTCAGTCATGTCAAGATGAAGAATTTACCCATGGCCCATGTTTTTTCTTTGGTTATTTTCTCTCGTCTTGGTTTTCTTTCGGGATTTAAGTTCCTTCTCTATGATATTATCTTCTTTCATAGATCCGGATTTAGTCATGTATGCATTTCACTCGTGGCTATTTTCTTTCGCTTTGTTTTTCTCTCTGAATGAAATGTTTCAGACCCTACCTCTCCATTATATCTTATCCAGTCTATGCTTTTCTCTCATGGGTACGCAAATTTTATCTGAAACAATTTTCTCCTAGTGTCCTTGGCTACGAGAGAAATGCATTCTGAAGGTTATTTCCAATTTGGCGAAAGTCCTCCAAAATTTGGGTCTCCCGCCCAAGTGAGGAGAAACTGCTCCTTCGGTTGCCACGTGCCCACGTACAACCGCCACTTATCATACGCGGTGAATGTGAAGAACCCATTGACTCTGAACCGTAGATTTTCTCTCGAGACATCTGGGTTTACCCCCCTCCTCGTCTTCCTTGTACGGTTCCAATCTCTTCGTTACTCATCGTCTCCCTTGCTAAAAAATCCTCGGTGCGCCATCGCACTTGCAACTTTGACGAGATCGTCCGCCGATGAAACTCCAGTGGACCTCGCCGCATTTGCTCCAAGCCGCCGCGGTAACTCTTCCTCTCCGCGTCACCTTAGTTGATCTCTTCCACCAAGTTAGGGTACGGAGATCCGAACTTGTATTTCTCATTCCATTCATAATATGAGTTCAACCCGCCGCGATTATCTTCTGATTCAACTATCCTAGTAGATCTTCAAGAGCTTATACTTTTTACCATGCATGGTTTGTAGTTTTCCTCGTGCTCATCCGAATGGATCTAAACTTTGTGTTTTCTCTCTGATGAAAATTAGATGGATTTCATATTAGTAGATTTCTTTCGGAACTTACTAGCATGAATTTTTTTGAAGATATTTCTCATTCGAGATAATTCTCAAAGTGTTGATCAATTCTTCTCCAAAAATGATTTTCATCAAAAAAAACTTTATTTGTGCGTACTCAGGGCCATGTCTATATTTTCCCTCGCATCTATTCTCTTTCATAGGTTAATGGATTTTGTTGAAGTTTCTGCTAAGCATGCTGGTCAGACAGATGTGGGTGAAGAGACTGTCATGGGCATAGGAGTTGTATCAAAAGTTCAGTTTGATGAAGAATGGTAGTCTGCAGAAAAGGATGTGTGGCACCGAAAAGAAATCTTGGTGCCGAAAGAAATCCCATCGAAAAGAAAGCTGTGAAGAAGAAAATGCTTCTGGTGAAAAGAATGCTATAAGCCGAAAGAAATGAGCCCAATGCTCAGGCAGAAGGAAGTGTGGAAAATGCAAATGTTTCAGATCCTCAAAGCATCGGAACAATCTTCTGAAAAGAATGAGAGACAGCGAAATTCTCCTTCTAGAGTTATTCTTCTAGAAGGTAGAATCAGAGAAGGAAAAGAAGGCTCAAGTGCTTTAAAACAATGAACCAGAGAAAGAAAAGGCCCTTGTGCCTCGTCGAATAGAAATGGGCTTGAGAATGAAAATCTTGAAAAAGCTGATGTGCCCCTCACGGAAAATGTTGCCATGGAGATTGATTGTCCAAGTACTTCAAATTCTAAAACAAATGCTGGTCCATCAGAAACAAATGATGAAACAAATGTTGGCTCGTAGCTGAAAGAAAATGCTCGCAGCTGAAAAGTAATCAGATATTCCATCATGAATATCTTGATTTACCACTGATGAGATTATTGGAATGCTTAAAGCAAATCCTCCAGGACATTGAAGATTTTCAGCTTATGAAGGTTTTCTCATTCAAGCACCCATGGAACTGAGAATATATTCTCTAAGTCTTATGCCACACTATATGTGTCGGGTGACAAACAAGATATCAAAAACATGGGATCTTGAATAGATAACAGAGCATCATGTCATGAAGGGCAGCCCTGAAGAATTTCTCGAGTGTCTGCATTTCCCTCGGATTGAAAGCAACAACTTTGAAACTCGTGTGCATTTCATCAGTGAGATTTCTGACGAACAGTTTCACCTCCTGATGGATTTGGATAAGGTTGGCGATTATCATTCGTATGGTTTTTCCTTGGACAAAATATCTGAAGTTCAACTTTCAATCCTTCTGTTATATTCTGTGTCATACTACAAGTCCTCTGCCAGGAGCATATGATTCAGGAGCAATTCATGGTCTATTGCGCAACACTCTCAATGACCCATATCTTGGCTATGTCTCCGATAACAAAGATGTATTCATGCATCAGCTTGCTGATTCTGCCGAAGAAAATGAAGCTGAGAAGAAGATTATCAACTGATGCGCAAGGAAAGAATATCTTGCTCAAGATGCTCCAGAGAAATTCATCCATGATGTTAGAGACACTCTCGTGATGTTGAATGATTACAAAGGCAAAGTTTTCAGAGATAATACATCCAGATTCCAGAGACCAGTCTTAGAACCCAACAACTCCTGCTGAAGCACATTGATAATGATCGGAAAGAAAAAGAGCATCTTGTGCATGAGCTAAATATTCCCCACAACAATACACGCAAAATTCAGATGATTTCATGGATGCCCCATTAAGGAAATTGCTGAGGAAATTCCTTTCTAAGAAGAAAATCAACATGGCTAGTCTCTTCGAAACATATGACTTCATGGATGCACCGCTGACTATTGAAGATCTTCGAGAGTGCAACACTCCTAAGTTTTCAGCCAGATTTCCTTCGCAGATCCGCTGAGGATTAATTTGAACAATGTTATCACTGAGTTTGAGGCTACATCGCTTAAATTTTTATCTGAGGAGAATAGTGTTCCGTCATCTGCTGAAAGAGTTTCTCAGAAGAAAGATGAAAATGCTCCAGCAACCCCAGTTGTGCCGCAGCATTCTAATTAAAAAAAGCAGAAGAAGATGTAGCTGAAGATAATGTTGTCACCTCAGAGGCGGAAACTTCTTCGCCAAGCGAGTCTGGACCTTTTCCGAGCGACGGTTCATTTTTCCTTCGGGCGTGTAATGTCTCATGTTCTTTTTCACCTTTTTGACACTTGTTGACAAAAGGGTGGAGAATACATCGAGTGATAGATTTGCGGGTCTTTGCTGGGTTGTTTTTTGAGTTTACAGCACTTGCCTTCATTTGATTCTTATCGTGTTGTATAACTCTTGTGAACTCTTTCTAGTTCTCGAATGATAATAACCCCTGCCATACTTCATTTCTCTCGAGAATTTACTTTTGCAGGTGGAATTATTACCAGAGTTCACGTATGGATGCACTCTATTATATCTCGGATATTATCCTTTGGTGGAATACATTTATTCTCGAAGATGTGAAATATCTGTCCAGCAAGCTTATTCTAATATATGCAGGTTTATCCAAAAGGTTAATCTTTCATATGCTGCATACATTTAGGGGGAGTATATTTATCTTCGAGATATTATCGAATTTACATTCCACACATTTCTGGTTACATATCTATCTACTCTTCGATGTTTATCTGTTTTTTCAACAATCGTCCAAAAAGGGGGAGATTGTTGGTGCAATTCCTTACCCCTTGTGTTTTGGAGATTGTTGTCAGAAACAGTGAGGGACTAATTTGTTTGCTAGTGCACACAAAGAGAAATAATCCCTGGAGTATCGAGAAGATTGCTATAATCTGCCGAGAGGTTTGCTACCAAAATGTTTTCTAGTGAAAGGTTTGCTTCCGAAAGATATGCCACCGAAAGGTTTGCTTCCGAAAGGTATGCTAGCAAAAGGTTTGCTACCGAAAAGTTTGCTTCCAAAAGGTATGTTACCAAAAGGTTTGCTACTGAAAGGTATGCTACCGAAAGGTTTGCTTCTGAAAGGTATGCTACCCAAAGATTTGCTTCCTAAAGGTATGCTACCGAAAGGTTTGCTAACGAGGAGATTGATGTAATCTTTCGAAAGGATTGCTACGAAAGAGATTGCTATAATATTTCGAAAGGATTGCTACAGACGAGATTGCTATAATCTCTCAAAGAGACTGCTACGGAAAAGATTGCTATAATCCTCCGAGAAGATTGCAGCAGAGAAGATTGATATGTTTCAAGAAGCTTATTATCGAGAAGATTGGCACTTCCGAGAAGTTTGCTATAAACTTCCTTGAAAGTTATCTGCGCTGCAGAAAAGCTTGACATGTCTCGAAGAGTTTGTTATCAAGAAGAATGCTATATTCTTTCAGGAAGTTCGAAGAACTTCACCGAGAAACATCTACGTTGCAGAGAAGAGAAGGATATGTTTCGAGAAGAAAGCATACTGAAAAGATTGCATGCCAGAGATGGTCCTGAAAGAATTGCTGACGCAAAGTAATTTTCATTCGGTGTGTCCGAAGAACAATGACTGCAGTCGAGAAGATTGAAGACGAAGCGAAGACGTAGCATTTCTTTCGTTGTTCTTATTTCTCTTATTTGAGTCATAGGACCATCGTACTATTAAGAGCGGTATAAGTATTCGAGACTTGTGTTTGTTGTGATGCTTAGCCGAATCCTATGAAAGTTGCGAGAGAAATATCTTTGTGCTCCGAATGAATACTTGCCAGCAAGAGACGCAGTTCTTCTTTGCTGCGAGAGATTTCATTCGTACCGAAGAGTTAGCATTACTTGTTCCTCAAGTAATGTTACCATTGCTCTTAAAATCCGACCGTTGAGAACGTGTCGATTGGCCATTGGCTAGACCGCGTGTCCAAAATGGTCATTTCCCACCAGGGAAGGTTGCGGCTATAAATAGCCACCCCACACCGGCGTTGTCCGGTGGCTGCTCCGCTTGAGATTCTGAGAAGATTGATTGAGCACCCCTCTCAGAGAGATTTGAGTTTAAAATCCACCGAGAGAAAATCAAGAGCCGAAACTTAGATAGTGGTTGAGCATCATAGTAGATCTGAGTTGAGAGTTCTTGTACCTATTACTCTTGAGAGCTGCATACTCTCTAGACGGATAGGTGTCAGATCGAGTGTTGAAGAGTTGTTGTCTTCACCGAGCAAAGTCTTCAGCAACCAAGAGTGGTTGTGGTTTGCGAAGAAGTCTGTCGAAGGTTTGGAGATTGCCGAAAAGAATCTACCAGGAGTGAAATCAACTGAAGTTCAAGGAACTTCACGTTGAGGAGAATAGGATGGAGATAGTTTATCTCCTATGTTGAATCACAAGTCCCTCCAACCAGGCATAGCTCTTTTGGAGAAGAGTGAACTGGTCTACCAAACCATCTGTCGCCATCGAGCACCACTGGTCATTTCTATCCTACTGCATTTCTTTCGGTAGTTTATTTTTGGTGCTCTTTGCTGTCGATAGATATATATCTGTGTACTGTGATTCTTTATCATCCAAGCAATTCTTTCGGTACTGTGACCATATTGTGTTGCATATATGCTTTCGCTGTACTTAAGCTTGTTTGTCCGAATGTTCATTTGGTTTTCATATGGTACTACTTAGTCATTGTGCTAAGTCTTGCTCTGATGAACATTTCGCAGTAGTGTGCATGTTTTATATCTGTTATGTGTGCAATTGCTTCATGTATGCAATTCTGTCTATGCTGATAATTTTGTTTCTGTGATAGTATTGATTCATAGAACTGAATCTACTCAGGTGTGTTTTCATAGTAGTTCTGTTTCGGAAACAGTTTTGTTTCGGCAACATTTTTGTTTCGGAAACAGTTTTGTTTCGTTAACAGTTTTGTTTTGGAACTAGTTTTGCTTCAGAAATAGTTTTCCTTCAGGAATAGTCTTCTTTCATAGAACTGAAACTACTTAGTTGATTATCCGCTGTGATGTGTTGAGAGTATTCAACATTTTGAAAGAAATTTTGAATCTCCCATTCAAACCCTCTGGTCGATATACTCCGGTCCTTACACCCTAATACTGCCCTTGGCAAGCAGAAGGACAGTTCTTCCACTCCCAGTGCATGCAGTCTATGCTGCCAAGCATCCCTGGGAAGCACCTGCTGGCATTCATCGCCAACAAGCAGTCTGTATCTTGAGCAGTCGGCTCTCTCAAGTACTCAGGGCCGAACACAGCAATCACAGCCTTGCAGAACTTGTACATGGAGTCTGGGCATGTAGACTCGCTCATACAGACGTACTCATCAATGAGATCACCGGGCACTCCGTATGCAAGCATCCAGATGGCTGTAGTGCATTTCTGATAAGATGAGAAGCCAATCTTTCCAAGGGCATCCTCTTTGCACTCGAAATAATTATCGTATCCGACCACCCCCTCTCTAATATGGTTGAAAAGATGCCTACCCATACGGAAACGCCACCGGAATTTCTGATGTTTGAATAGTGGGTTGGTTGTGTCAAAGTAGTCCTTCCAAAGAAGGAAATGGCCGCTCTCTAGGCTGCGATTCAACGCCGGAAGGTGCCCCGAGATCGAGCCACGGAACAACGGCTGCTGCTTATTAAGGTGGTCATGGTCTCATGGACCAACACGACAACCAAGATCTCCTCCTCATCATCGGACGAGGAATCGTCGGAGTCGCAAAGAAAATTGTGGAAAGAGAACTCGTCGGCGGAGCCCTTTTTGTACCTTGGCAAACTGTCGAACAGCTTGTGGGCGTCGACGGAGAAGCTGGCCGGCGAAGAGACACGTGCCTCCCTTGGAATTGGTGGCTGGCCTGACGGTGTCCGGCCAGCGTGCCGGGGCGGGGAGGCAGCGGGCGTTGTCGGACGAAGGAGCTGGCCGGGGCGGGGAGGCGGCTTCCTGCTCTTGGCGGCATCGGGGGGTGGGGTGAGAAGCTTCGGTGCCCCGGTGGCGAGGTGATGGTGGCGGCAACGTGGGAGGTGGCGGCGTTGGGGGGAGGTGTGTCGGCCCCGGCTACTGGCAGAGGCACCGGAAATGGGTGACGGCGGCGACGGGGTGGGGGCGGGGGCGGGCGGGGATTTGCTGTCGATATGGGATGGGAGAGGATGGCCAATGTGCCACCGAATAGCGGGCCAGGGGGAGGAGTAGACGCGTGACGCGCGCGTCCGCTTCGTATCCGCACCGACGCAAACGAGGATCAAAATTGGGCCGGGAATGGGTCGACAGGCGGACGAAAAGCGGACGCGTGTCCGTTTGAGTCGGCGCGTTGGACCCACTTTTCTATTCGCGCCGACCCAAACGAACGCGCGGGGACGAAATGGGTCGGCGCGTTGGAGTTGCTCTCAATATCCCTTTAGTGGTGCCCAAATTTGCTTTTGGTGCGGTACAAAAAAAGTCCCTCTGAACTAAAAGAGCAGCGTAAACCGACAACCCGGTGACAAGCGCCAGGGATTGAATCCACAGTCCAGGCTCGAGACCCCGCATCCCCCCGCGTCGTCCCCTCGGACTACCAGGGGCAAACCCTAGGTGCGCTGCCAACTACCCCCACCGCCGCTGTGAGGCGCTGCCGGGCAAAGCCCGACCGGCGTAGGTGGCAGCGTGGCTCTGTTTCCTCTCCGCCAGAGGCGCGGCTGGCGCGAGACAGCTAAATAGGCGGGGGTGGAGGCTGCCGCGGGGCTCTCCGGTGTGGCGGTGGGCGAGCGGTCTGGCGGCGGGGGGAGCGACCAACTGGTGGGGGTGGCGGTGCAGTTGCGGCGGAGCTGGCGGGGCATGCTGGTCGGGATCGGTTCGAACCCTCTGGTTGCGGCTCCGGACGACGGCGGGCGGCGCAGGAAGACCCCTCCGATGAGCTTTCCTGGTTGCTGGTTTTGGGTCGATTTGGTGCACCCGTCGATGGACGAGTGGTTGCTGGTGGCTTCGCGTTGGTCTGCTCCAGCTGCCGTGGTGAGGCAACACAGGCTGTGTGTTGGGTACGGAGGTTTGCGAAGGGGTGGGAGGTGCCGACGTGGTCGGGCCACCCATCGCCGATAGAGGTGTCCAGTCGTGGACGCGTCCGCTCCCCATCCTCTCTATTTCCTCGCCGAGTGCGGACTGGGGCCGATCTGGCGTTGTTCGGGGCAAGGCGACTACTGGCGGATCCGTCGATTGCGGGCTGCCGGTCGGGCCAATGTCGCGGCCTTTGGCTGGTCGGGGGTTGTCTGGTTGTAGGGCGGCGGCCCTGGTAGTGGGAGACGCGTTGTTCGTGGGCAGAGGGCGTGTCTCGGGTGCGGGCGGGCATTCATGGCCATGCGGGTGGCATGGTTGTTGGCATTCGGTGGAGCATGGCGGTGGTGTCGTAGGTGCTCTTGCATCTAGTGGGGCCCTGGTTTGGCGGAGGGATGTGAGTGTCGGGTTCATTACCTGCCTGGCCAATGGTGGCCACGTCCGCGTGCGTGGTTTCCTTCCTGAAGGCTCCGTCGTGGCCTCTCCTCCTCTCCGCGTTGTTCCGATTGAAAACTTGATCTTCGCGATCGGGTGGTGGCGGCACCCTGGTGTCGTGCCCTTCTTGGAGGCACCATATAGGAGCCCATGCTTCGTCCTTGCCCGGCTTCACCTCTTCACGATGACTTGCGCTCCATGGAGGTCTCTGTCGACTTCAAGCAGTCTCCGTAGTTAGCTTGGTTGTTGTTGGGGTGGTGTGTCGGCTGCTGGTGCCTTTGTATCTTGCCTTAGGTGGGTGTGCTGTGTGCGGTGGTGTGTGTTTGTGTCGGTTTGCTCGGATGTAATGAGATGTTGGTTGCTTTATAATATAAAGCGGGGGACCCTTTTTCGTCAAACCCACAACCCCAAAACCCATCTCAATCCCTCCAATTCGAGCTGGAACCAAATTTTACCTCCCAACCGTCCGCTGCCGTGCTCCGACCACGGTGCCCCGACCCCTAGCACCGGTTACCCTCCTTCCCCGACACTGAAGACAATGGAAAAGTCAGCGCATGCAGCCACACAACATTGACAAGGACACGCAGTCTCCCCCACTTGCTGCAACGCCGTGTTGACTTGTATGCGTCCTTCCTCGCCAATGGCCGACTTCCAATTCCGTCCTACACGGCGAACAAGAGGTGGCACATTGTGACGAAGATTGGCGATGGGTTGACAGTTCGGCCGCTCAAGAAGCAGAAACCGACGAAGCATGCGACCCCGCCTCCCCACCTACGATGACCCCTACACCACCTCCCACTCAAAGACTACTCCAACCTCTAATTCTCGACTCTGATGCCGGCTCAGGGACGCAACAAGTGCTTATGGAATTACCTCCAATGTAAAAAAACATTTATTTTCTTTTCAGCTTCAGTAATGTTGAGGTCTAATTTGTACACTTGGACATTTGTATGCAAGATGACCATTTGTACACTTGGACACTTGAACAAGTGGATTAGTTTATGGCAAGGTTCAATGAAGATTAGATATTTTTTGATGGCCTCTACTTCTCGGTTTAACAATGAGTGGAGCAGAGGAAGATGTGGTTGAGATGGAGACTTCAACGATGAAGAAGAAGCACACACGATTGAGAAATTGCACGATTGAGCTTCTCACAACCTCCTCCTCTAGGGTGCTAGTCAATGGCATTCCTTATATGCCTATAGATCATGGTCATGGTCTTGGGAACGATGACACCTCTCACCATTGTTGTTTTCCATCGCTATTCATCCTCTCAATAGCATCCTCGACCTTCCACTCAACAAGGTCGGCTGCACAAACTTCAAGAAAGAGGAGCACAGTTTAGAACTTCCTTGTATGTTGACAAATTTGCTATTTTTGTGGCTCCCGTCAAGGAGGACATCACCGCTTTATCCCATGTATTGAGCAACTTGGTCAGGTCACTAATCTCGCAACAAAATTCCACAAAAGTCAGGTGGCACCTATTTGATGTGAAGGTCTTAAAACTCCAAGATAATCTAAAACACTTTCCTATCGTTGTCAATACTTTAAATAAGATACCTTGAACTTCTCCTATCAACAAAGAATCTCAAGTGCAACCACTTTCAATACATAGATGATAAAATTGCAGCCAAGTTAAATTCATGACATGCCAACCAGTATATCGTCTTTGGGCATCACATCTTGGTGTAGTTGGTGCTCACTTCCCAGGCCATCTACGACTTAACTCCTATGGATAGAATAAACTAAGTAGAGCCTTCTTGAGATTAGTTGCGTATAAAATCTCAGGTGGGAAGTACAAAATCAACTAGGAGACCTTGTGTCGTTTGACGGTGCTTGGAGTACTTGACATTCTTCACCTTGAGAAATTAGCGTGTGTGTTGTGGCTTCTTGGCGATGGATTGAGTGGGTAGCACCGAAAAAATTTGAGTGACTCTCGAGAACCTATGCAATTATGATGATATGGAACTCTTCCATGACACGACATAAGTGCAAGTTAGCAATGGGGATAAGGCGTGCTTCTGAGAGTTGGTTAGATGGCCAGAGGTTCAAACACACCACCCCACTAATTCAAGAGTTATCCATGGATAAGAAGTGGAGTGTCAAACTAGCAATGCATAATAATGCTTGGATGAACAATATCGACATGACCAATGGCTTGTCGACCACCCATGTTGGTAAACCCTTCAAACTTTGGACGCTCTTGCAAGACAAACAGCGGCATGACAGGATTGAGGATAGCATCAAATAGAAGGTCAGACCGATGCTTATTACTCTACATATTCCGCCTACCATGCGCAATTTTCCGGAATAACTTCATTCATATCGGTACAGAAAACTGGTGGATCCTTGGATAGGTGATGTCTTGCAAGTGCACATGGTTTAGCTATAGACTTTTCGCAGTAAGAGTATCAATTCCATAGGGACCACGGGAATTGGACTTTGTCTCTTGTAACGATTTACGTTATTGTGCCTGCAAGTTAAGTGCGATCCAAAGTAAAGCAAAAATGAAAGATCAAAATATTGTGAGGTTGTTGTGAACACGATAATAAGGTGCAAGAGTAAAAACAAAAGAGCGCATGCTCAAGGAGTCCAGACTCCCCACTAGTATGTGTCTAATGTGACTGATGCCTAAGCATAATTCGAAGTTGGATTCCTAAGCCATTTTATATGTTTCTACAAGTGGGCAGAGCCAAGTATAGATATGCGCATACACGCAGCAGCCACGTATCTCATACGCAACTACCATTCATCCCCACTCTGGTTACTGATGGTAATTAAGGGTTTCCTCATGGATGCAGCTAAGACGGTCTCCATTTATTCCCTATTGCGAAGATCTGGGAAGGAGGTACATAAGCACTGTCATTACCAACCTTCGCTTCCCACTTTCACACCAATATTAATGACTTTTCGTCCAAAGGAGGCATATGCTGGATGATCGACTTCATCCAACATCGAAAAGATCATTAACACAAAAATATAAAGAGAACATCAAATCCTAGTATCATTCAATCCTAAACATTCTAGGGTTCTTTCGTATCCCTGAGAGCTAGGGAAACTAATCACACAATAAGATCATAAACATCACGAGATACAGCATGATGAACATGGGCATAACATCAAAATAATACAAAAGTGAATCCACACCGACTAATGTATTATAACAAGATAAACATGGGAAGGTGATGGCGAAGATGGATGGTGATGATGTTCTCTCGATGCGGCAATGCAGTGCAGAGTCGCTCGATCAATTCCCCCTTTGGAATTCTTCCGCGGGCTAGGGTTCTTCATTTTGTACAAGTTTCCGGTGGCTAGGCGTCTCTAATACGAGATCTGATCACACGGAGTTGAAGTAGTTGACCAGGCGGCAATGACAACATGTGGTATGAGTGGCGGTATACGTGCGCGTGCGCCGTCGAGTGCTTTGGTTGCTTCCTCACAGTTCCTTTCCCCCTTCCCAATGCTTTTTTTATTTTATGGTAATGATTTATCACATTAATTGACGTGAGCTCAATATACTTTAGCATGTGGCAACTTGGCGAAAACATACGAAAGAGGTGCGCGTAGGGGGTAAAATCTGAAGAATCCTATAGCTACAGAATGAGATAACATGTGTAAAACAACGCAAAAATTGGACTCATCAATAGGATTGGTCATGGGTTGGAGCATGCATAGAGGATCAGAATAGGCACTACAAAAAAAGACACATCCATGACATTTTGGCCCGAACGAAAACTTTTTCTGTCATGCTTATGACACTTCTATGATGATAATTGTGACAAAACCACGTATCATCATAGATGTGGTGGGCTCCTACTTCTATGGCAAAAAATCATAACAGAAAATGGGCTTTTCATCCTGGGCGGGCCGGGGACGCACCTGCATGACATTCTTTGGGCCGTCCATGACAGAAAAAATCGTGGTAGAAGCGAGGGCGAGGAAAATTTCGGGTAGTTCCCGGTTACGGTGGGTGGTCGAGGCCGAGCGATGCACTGTGGTTTGCGCGTTTCTCTCATGTACGCGCGTGTGTGCGAGGCGTTGGCTAACTGAACCCGAGCGATCGCACGTTACTGAACCCGAGCGATCGATCCCTTGGCTGTTAACTGAACCCGAGCAATTCATTCGCTGCCAACTGAACCCGAGCGATTCCTTCGCTTGTGCTGCTGCTAACTGAACCCGAGCGATCGATCATTGCTGCTGCTTACTAAAGCCGATCGAGCCCCCGTGCGAGATGTACCCCGCCGGTGTTTGGTTGCCTCTCGATGAACAGTGACCGTTGCTACCGTGCACGCGGTACGTAGAACGAGTCGAGACGTGGTGAGTCGAGCCAGTTGGTTGGCTGTGGATGAACAGTTCCCGGTGGGGGTTGGATGAATAGGACCCCGTGGTAGTAGGTCGTTGCCGCTGGATGAACAGGACCCCGAGGAGGCCGCCGCACCCCAGCCGGTTGGGGGTGGATGAACAGGACCCCCGTGGAGGCTCTATGAACAGTAGCCGGTGGAGGCTGGATGAACAGTAGCCAATGAATGAACAGTAGTTGGTGGAGGCTGGAGGAAGTACACGGGGGATGAACAGTAGCTCGTGGAGGCTGGAGTGAGACAGTAGACGATGGATGAACAGGACCCCGTTTCGACCGTAGGCGCTCCAACAGAAGTCCGTTTCCTCCATTTTGCGGTATGCCACACCCCTTCCGATGAACAGGACCCCGTTTCGACCGTAGGCACTCGAACAAAAGTCCGTTTCCTCCGTTTTGCGGTACGCCAGACCCTTCCCGATGAACAGGACCCCGTTTCGACCGTACGTGGTCGAACAGAAGGCCGTTTCCTCCGTTCTGCGGTACGCCAGACCTTGTTTCGGCTGTTCCGTCCAAGCCGGTTGGCTCCCGATGAACATGACGCATTCCATGGCCTCCCGATGAACACGACGCAGTTTCTCTGTTCCGACCCAGCCGGTTGGCTTTCGATGAACAGGACACCGTTGCTGCCGTCCGTTGCCTCTCCATGTACATGTGCCCTGGCTGTACGTATGCGCGAGTAGCTAGGCGTTCGAGACCCCGCTCGTATGTACGTACGTGGCCGTATTTTTTGGCATGTGGCTGTACGTACGTGTACACGGTTTAGAAGGGACTGCCTGAACTGCTACATCGGGGGCTCTACTACTACATGTGCCGCTGCTTGCTCGGCTAAGGTTCATCGTTGCAGAGAGACCAATCGACCAGTATGTACGTACACGTTCGCGACCAGACAGAAAACGCTACGTACGCTTTTACCGGGTGGGTCCCAGCTGTCAGGGAGGATTAGGACGCACTTCCTTGCGTCCGAAGATATAGCTGGTGGGTCCCAGCTGTCAGGGGGAAGAATCATTTTTTGCGTGTAATATGGACGCACTTCCTTGCGTGCGAAGATGTAGCTGGTGGGTCCATCTATCAGCCTCACCTCGTAGAGTCTTCTTCCGATGGTTGTCGTTCGTTGACCACGCCGCGTGGACAACACCTAGGCGGTGGACGACGGCGAGACCTAGGAAGGGAACGACGCGGAGCCAGGGAAGACGAGGCAAATGGATGCCCACGCAGAGGGGAGTACGAGGGTTCACTGGTTCGGCTGCGGTGTGAGGCAACCATCGCCAGAGAATAACAGGAGGTGTTGGTGAGTAGAGGAATGGCTTGGACGGCGATGAGAGTAGGGTGGGCCGGTGAGTCCTGCGCGGCAGCACAGCCGACCACAGGAGGCGGTAGCAGGTGGTGGTTTGGGCGGCTGAAGCAAGAATATCCGAGATTGAAGAAGCATGATATCCGTTTGATGGACATCCAACGGCCACTGCTGCTAGAATCGTGTGTTGACTATAAGTTGACAAAGCCTTGCGTACGCATCAACTTAGTAGGCCCACAAGTGTGTGGTAGAGAACATATAGCCCATTTGCGATTTGTAATAATGTACAACTCATTTTTGAATTCTAATGAAATTTACTACAGCCCATTTACAGTTTGTTTAAATTACAACCCATTTTCTAGCCACGACAACGATTAATAATTTCAACTAACCCCTCAAAACAGAATTCAATAAAATTTTCCACATTTTGATGGGATCCGAAATATTTTTATCCCAAAATTTCGAGTCAGATTAAATATAATTTAAAAAAATATTAGGTAAAAATCCAACGAAATATTGCGCGCGCAACAAGTAATGAAATTGAAATTTTCAAAATCCAAAAATAATATTTTTTAACCAATTACCTGTTTGGTGCATTTTTTATAGTTACATCCCAGTTTTTGTAATTACATCCAATTTATTATTTCTTAAAGCACATTTTCTTGTTAAGCCTAATGCATCCCTCATAGGAAAGATTTGCAGCCAGCGGGGTGGAGAATAACAAGTTGACCTGGGCTGGGTATTCCTCAAAAAAAAATATAACTGGGCTAGCCATTTTCACCTTGAAAAAAATTAATATCTGGGCTGGATATTTGGTCGACATAAAATAATAGTCTGGGCTAGACGGGCCACAGCCCGCCTAGTTGGTACCCTGCTCCTCTGAACAACAACAAAAACATCGCTCAAGAAAACTCTGCTCACACCTCAAAAACACAAATACTGCTCGAGCTGCTGGGTCCCAGCTATCGGCCGCTCCTTGTGCAATTCTCTCGTTTATTGACTATATAGGTTGACAATGGTGTGGGACCGTGATGTCAGGAAACCAGGAGGAAGCAAAAAAATATAGTTGTATATAATAAGGAGGCACTTGCGTACGTGCGGCTATGGCCCTGGTGGGTCCCCACTGTCATCCTCTTCAATTAAGTCATCTCCTGATTCCTCATGTTCGTTGACCATGTTGACAACACGAGACGGTGGCGCCACGGCGAGCTCAACAACTCGAAGGACGATGGAGAGGGCCTCGCGGGCCCTACGGATGGTCTGATACAGCGCCCGCTGCTCATTCAGAAGCCGGGATCATAGAGCCACATGTCCGCGACGGCATTGTCGTTCGCTTGTTCACCGGCGATTCGTCCTTCGGCGAGCCGGTGCTCGTTGAAGAGACGGAGGTTGCAGCATAGGCCCTCCTGTGCTGGTAGCTCTTCCGCCATTAGGGCGTCGAAGTGTGGCCACACCTGCTCTATGGTGAACACGGCATGAACCGGCTTGGGCGGTGGCGCTGGCTCCTGGTCGGAAGCCACGTCCATTGTCTGATTGTCTTCGCTGAGCTCGGCGAGCTCGCTGGCGAGCCAGCATGTCCGGCTGCTGGACCGGACCGCTGCCAAGCACGAGTCTGACTGCCCTGGCCCACCGAGACCCCCTCCCTCGCCCGCGCCCACTTTCCGCCCGAAACGGTCAGCGCCGCCCGCGTCGCTTCCCAATGCAGGCGATTGCTCCACGTTCAAACGACACAAGTGTCGTCCGTCCGTCCGTCTGCCGCCCACAATAATGATACACGGTTGCCGAGGCGGCTAATCCGACGCCACCCGTCTGCCCTCTGTCGCCCACCATTGCTATATAAACTGCTGCGCCGGCCATAGCCGCTGTCATCCGCCTCCATTCCCTTTCTCCTGTCCACACCACTCCCACCATGGCTTCCTCGTGCTCCAGCGCTCTTCGGGACAGGCGGACGACAGACCAGAAGGAGATGGCAGCCATTGCTGCCGACTGGCTGGTCGGTAGGCAGCCGGAGGACGACGACGTCCCAATGGAGAACGTGGTAGTCGACGATCCGGCGCCAACCCCCTCCTACACGCCATCCTCGCCGGTGCATTGCACCATGACCATCGGCAAGGCCCGTGCCCAATACCTGGACTTGGTGAGGCAGAAGCGTGAGGAGCAGTTCCGGGAGGCGCAGGCCAACGCCGCCTACAACCACCATGTCTTCCAGGAGCACCTGCAGGCAGAGGAGCAGATCACCACGGAGCGGGTAGAGCAGGAGGCGCTGCTCGAGTTGTACCGCTCCGCCCGCGAGAGCCGCCTCGCGCACTGGCGGTACCGCATGCGTTTGGCGGAGGTTGCGGCCGCCTACAAAGAGGGCGATGAAGCGGGCAAGACGCTGTTTGGAGAGACCGACGACGGGGCGGAGGACAATGCCGGCTCCGCCGAGGCCCCGCCCCGCCGGCACCGAGGCCCCGCCCCGCCGGCACCGAGGCGGAGGACTTCGCCGGCTTCGGCGAGGCCCTGCTCCACTGAGGCCCCGCCCCGCCAACAATGAGGTAGAGGACATTGCCGGCTCCGCTGAGGCCCCGCCCTGCCGGCAACGAGGGGGAGAATTTCCCCCGCTCCGCCGAGGCGCCGCCCGCCGGCAACAAGACAGAGGACATCGCCGGCTCCGTCGAGGCCCCGCCCCGCTGCCAACGAGGCCGCGCCACATAGGAACGAGGAAGAGTAGAACACGGTAGGTCGCTGCCGCTCGGGTCCAAGTAAGGCCACCGCTACTACCCTCTGGTTGAAGCCAAGCTTGGCGGGTTGAACATTGACGGCCGATTAGCTGCTTGGCGGCGACGTGGAGTCAGAGAACTGAGCTGGAGAAAAAGCTTCAGTTCGGCTCAGCCGGACACGGGAAATGTGCGCCGGAGATCATAGATTAGGTTAATTAATTATACCTCCAGCGCACCCCTTTTTAGTTGAAGAATGTATGAAATGTAATGAAATCCGGCATGTTATGAAATCCGGCCGTGTATGAACGAATTTAGTTCAATTAGTTCGAATTCTTGTATCACTGGCATTAGATGAACATGCAAAACAATACGTACTAGCATTATTCTCAGGACGCACGGTGATCACCTCGTTTGCAGCAATTTCACACGTACAAAAAGTTTGAGCAACTTTTTAGCGTGCCTGTACATTGCAATCAAACTCATAGGCCTGGCAATTCATAGAGAACATTCAAAACAATCGATGATTATGCATCGCAATGATTCACATGTCAGAGCCAATATTTACTTCACAACTAAAGAATAAAGAAAAATCTATCGATGCTCCTGATGGCGAAGGGCGTCCCATTCAAAAATATCAAACGCATGTCTTCTTGCTAACAACAATGAGCAAAATTTGACAAGGTTGTCCCATTCCAAAATATCAAATGCATGTCTTTGCGTACATCAATGAGCAAACTTTGACAAGGTTTTCCCATTCCAAAATATCAAATGCCTACGATTGTGGAATCAGCGGGGTTTGCCATCAGTTTGCACATTGACATGTCAGCTCATGTTAAATAAACCAGTTATTTTTGTGCAGTTCTCCACTAAAATCAACCAACTTCACGCGCCTTTGTATGTTGCAATGCCTTGAACATATCGGCACCGCCTTTCTTATAGCTAATTTTGTGGCTGGAGGTGGAAATGAATGATTCGAGAACATTCGATGTATTGTGCATGATGAAGTATAATGGAGCGCACGAACCATCAGAACATTTTGTGCAGTTCCCATTGAAATCAAGCTGAGCATCCCTGTTTGCATAAATACAAAAAAGTGATTAGTATAAAGCAAACTGTACTATGAATTTACAGTTATGAATCTACAGTTTAAACATGCACCTACATGATCCATGCAAAGCACACATTTTAAAAAATGGAACTCACCAGAAAGAATCCTAAAACAACATTGTATTGGCAGCACAGCAACAAAGATGGAGATATGTGAGTCCTTCCGAGCTGAAGTTAGTTTGTTCTTGTGGGCAGTAATGTAACTATCATTCAACTGCTCCTTCTGATAAAAAGAGAAGGGCTTGGCTTCTTCATCCTGGCATAATCGGAACTAGGCACTTCAGGTACTCCATATTCTTCTTCATAGGAGGATGATCCTGTTGTGCAAAGACAAGAGAACAACTAAATGCTAGCATCCCTGTTTGCTCGAAAAAAAGGAAAGGAAATATTTAAAACAACCATTACATTAACAATGGGAGTAACTGATGAAATGTATAGTCACAGAGAGATGCATCCTCATTATCCTCATAGGAAATGATATGATACCAAACACAGCAGCTCAACTTGAACTATATTATTACTTAATATTATCAGTGGCTATAACGGTGGCAAACCGGTGCCTCAATTTATTAGCAGCCATAGATTAACATGCGAAACAATACCACTTTCTCATTACAGTAGCTAAACAGTAGCACAACACCAATAGAGATGACAAAGCTCAATCATATGGATGAAATTCGTGGGCCGGTACCAACCTTTGTCAGGAGGCTTATTGTGTAGAGCATGCAGATGAAGCACTTCTTTGGAACCATCCATTATTATCTACTGTGGTTGCCATGCTTACTATAAACTCCTTGATTAGTTGAATGTTTCCAACATCTTCTTGTGCAGTTCCACTAAAATATATGTTATCTTCAAACAAGATCCCTGTTTGCACAAGTAGAGATAATTACATATTACATTAAGAGTGGCATCAAATCACAGTGGCAAAACAATTGCTCGTTCTAGCCATAGCAATAAATTAAGATGCAAAACTATATCATTACTTGTGTCATCACAGTTCTAGTACTTCATTACAGCACCGGGAGTTGATTTTTGTTCTTCTTCCGCTTGTTCTTCCCCTTCATCACTTGGTTAAATAACAGACAAGCTTCGCCTTCAATGTAACATTTGGCATGTCAATTAGGGAGCACAAGTATAGCACTAAACAACAACATTACTTTTCTGATGACAGTAGCAAAATACAGGCCAGCAGTTCTGAAATATCATTATCTTACCTCAATGGGATATTACGGTGCACAAACAGATTGGAAGTCTGGTCTCCTTTTGTGCAGTTCACTAAAATCAAGCAACATTACCGTATAAGTAGCACAACATATGAAAGCACACTCCATAATCATGTGGAAGAAGGCCAGTACTGATCTCTCATGACGCGGAATTCAAACAACTCACAAGAAGATCTGAAACAAATTTGCCAACACAGATAGGCAGTCAAATCTCCTCTTGTGCAATTCCACTAAGATCAAACAATCAAGCAACGTTATCGGTGTGACATTTTGGTTGAACTACACAAAACACTCTTAAAACAAAAGTGTTTTGTGCAGTGCAACAAAAGGTCGCAATAGCAACGAGGTGAAGTAGATAACCCCGTTTACACAGAGGTGCAAAGGAAACAATTACTGCTTAATAACGGTGGATGACACAGAAGCCCACAAAAAGAAGCATCTAACTTATCTAAATGGAAAAGAAAGCAAGACAGTAGCATTTCTCAAACAGTGGCATTGATTCGTATTAACAGAGAGATTATATTAACAAAAAAATTGTTAAACATACAATTTGATTTTAACTGTGGCATTGCATCAATTTTCCAACGGCATTATTAGATTAACAACAGCTAAAGAGTTGTACGGGACAGTGGACGCACCAACACCATGTGCATCTACCGATGTATAAAGGGGTGATGCACAGTCTGTTGCAACAAAGAACAAACAACCAAGGAGCATATTTGTGTTGGTCCCAGTTTTGTTATCTCTAGACACCTTTCCCTATGTGAGGGCAGCAAATCTAGTCCTGCTCAAACTCTACGGCCTTGTCCCCCACACATAGAAAGATCAGTTCGTTACAGATGTGTGTACTACGTTTGTCATTGTTTTCCCTTTTTGACCAACGTAGGTGTTGGATAGCCAGTTTGTACTACTTTCCCGCCTTCCTTTCCTCTTTGAACCACGTCCTAGATTCATGCTATAAAACTTTCCCCACTACTTTCCTGTTTGATCCAACACCTAGATTCGAGCGCAGAAGCGAAAAAAATCCACATGCGGCTAGAGCAATGCATGTGGATTAAGTAAATTATACCTTAAGGTTCTTGGGGTGTGGCTCAATGGGCGGCCGGAGGCCAATCTACCCACACTATGTACGGCAGGGAGGAAGAAGAGGTCGGAGGCCCTCCCGCGCCGCCGCTGGGTGAAAGAGAACAGTGGTGCCGGTAGTGGATCCCGTCCCTCGCCGACGACGACAGCGTTAAGCCTCCTTCCCTTCCCCGGCGGATGGGATGCTGCCGGCTCTTTGACCAGCAGTGAGGGGAGAGAGGCCAACACAGTCTTGTTTAGATCTAGAGAGGGTGAGAGTGTGAAGAGAGCAACTGCAAGCGCCGAGGCTCCAGCGTGTATATATATAGTGGAGAGAGTGTGAAGAGAGCAAACCCTAGAAAACATGCGTTGTGGCTGCAACGTATCTCTACTCTCTACTTCTCTATTCTCTATTATCTTATAAATATATCTGATAAAAAACAGAGTTGGTGATGATGGTGTGCCTGCCATCCTGCAATATAGGTCGTCCGATCTATATCTGACGGATAGGAAGGAAACTATGACAATTTTGCAAAAAGATACCCGCACTCCTCTCCACATTTGCAGATAAGGCCTTCCCTCGTTCATCCTTATTGCCCACAAGATAAACTACTCATATAAATGCGTACACACATGCATGGAGTGCTTTCAGTCCACGTACACACATGCATGCATTTATTCCACCCCGTGTACACACATGCATGGAGAGAAAATTGTGGCCTTGATTGCAGTTACGATGCCCTAATTAATTGGGCATTAAACCAAACGCGCCTAAAATCCCTCCGGTGGTGGAAATGCATGAGAATTGAAGCGCTCCCTGTAAACTGTGACGGAGGGCAATGCTAACACGCGAAGAAAATTTAACGCTCGAAGGATTCAATTCACAATTAACGCCCCACGCCTCCCGGTCACACTTACTATCGTTCAGGTGTGGTACACGACCCTCCGAAGTGAACAACAACTAAAACTGCATGCAACGTGGAGGCATTGCCATTGTTGTGCGACCCAGTACCCGGACAATCCATGGCAAGGCGCAGTCGCAGGCGGCCGGAATGCTCCAAATCCGGCAGCCTTGTGCGTCAAATCCCGCGGCCGCAGATATAGCGGTTGACCGCCGGCGCATGAACCTGTGTGTGCGTGTGTGTGTGTTTGTTTTTAACAGTGTGTGTGTGTTAGACAGAGCGACACATCGACCTACAGAGAGATTGTGTGTAGTACTACGATTTAGCCACGAGAGTCGGTGCATCCTCTCGTTTCCGGGAGTCCGGTCGGGACAGCAGCCACGCCCGCTCCTGACCACCCTGGCCCACCCAAACCCCCTCCATCAGCCGCGCGCGCTTCCCGCCTGAAACGGTCAGCGCAGCTCCAGAGAATCGGTGCCGCATTCATGCCCGTGCAGAGCGGACGCGACCTCTCACTGGCGCCTTGATACGTCTCCGACGTATCTGTAATTTTTGATTGTTCCATGCTATTATATTATCTGTTTTGGATGTTTTATATGCATTAATATGCTATTTTATATTAGTTTTGGGACTAACCTATTAACCTAGAGCCCAGTGCCAGTTTCTGTTTTTTCCTTGTTTTTTAGCTTCATAGAGAAGGAATACCAAACGGAGTCCAAAAGGAATAAAACCTTCGCGATGATTTTTCTTGGACCAGAAGACAATCAGGAGACTTGGAGATGAAGTCGGAGGAGACACGAGGTGGCCACAAGGACGGAGGGCGCGCCCCCCACCCTTGTGGGCCCCCCGTGACCCTCCTGACCTAATTCTTTCGCCTATATATTCCCAAATATCCCCAAACCACCAGAGGCATCCACGAAAACACTTTTCCACCACCGCAACCTTCTGTACCCATGAGATCCCATCTAGGTACCTTTTCTGGCACCCTGCTGGAGGGGGATTCGATCATGGAGGGCTTCTACATCAACCCTACTGCCCTTTCGATGAAGCGTGAGTAGTTTTCCACAGACCTACGGGTCCATAGCTAGTAGCTAGATGGCTTCTTCTCTCTCTTTCATTCTCAATACCATGTTCTCCTCAATGTTCTTGGAGATCTATTTGATGTAATACTTTTTTGCGGTGTGTTTGCCGAGATATGATGAATTGTGGATTTATGATCAGCTTATCTATGAATATTATTTGAATCTTCTCTGAATTCTTTTATGCATGATTTGATATCTTTGTAATTCTCTTCGAACTATCGGTTTGGTTTGGCCAACTAGATTGGTTTTTCTTGCAATGGGAGAAGTGCTTAGCTTTGGGTTCAATGCGGTGTCCTTTCCCAGTGACAGTAGGGGTAGCAAGGCACGTATTGTATTGTTGCCATCGAGGATAAAAAGATGGGGTTTTCATCATATTGGTTGAGTTAATTCCTCTACATCATGTCATCTTACTTAATGCGTTACTCCGTTCTTTATGAACTTAATACTCTAGATGCATGCTGGATAGCGGTCGATGTGTGGAGTAATAGTAGTAGATGCAGAATCGTTTCGGTCTAGTTGACACGGACGTGATGCCTATATTCATGATCATTGCCTTAGATATCGTCATAACTTTGCGCTTTTCTATCAATTGCTCGGCAGTAATTTGTTCACCCACCGTATTATTTGCTATCTTGAGAGAAGCCTCTAGTGAAACCTATGGCCCCCGGGTCTATTTTCCATCATATAAGTATCTATTTTCCATCACATTAGTTTCCGATCTACTATTTTGCAATCTTTTACTTTCCGATCTATAAACCAAAAATACCAAAAATATTTACTTTACCGTTTATCTATCTCTATCAGATCTCACTTTTGTAAGTAGCCGTGAAGGGATTAACAACCCCTTTATCGTGTTGGGTGCAAGTTGTTTGATTGTTTGTGCAGGTATTAGGTGATTTGTGTGTTGTCTCCTACTGGATTGATACCTTGGTTCTCAAACTGAGGGAAATACTTATCTCTACTTTACTGCATCACCCTTTCCTCTTCAAGGGAAAAACCAATGCAAGCTCAAGAAGTAGCAGGAAGAATTTCTGGCGCCGTTGCCGGGGAGATCTACGCCAAGTCAAGACATACCAAGTACCCATCATAAACTCTCATCTCTTGCATTACATTATTCGCCATTCGCCTCTCGTTTTCCTCTCCCCCACTTCTAAAATGATTTTTCGAAAAGATTTGCCTTTTTATTCGCCCTTCTTTCGTTTGATCTTATGTTTGCTTGTGTTTTCATGTGCCTTCTATTTTTCTTGCATCTTTGCTTGCTAAAAATCTATTGATATGGATCCACTCAAAGTTTTCTACCTGGATCATCTTCGATCCATATGTGCTCGTGCTGAAACCCCAACTAGTTTAGTTGAGGGAAAATCTTTAGATGAGCATGCTCATTTTGTGCGTCATCGTTTGTCTGAAAAAGGGAAGATCCTATGGAATCAAATAAATTGTTTGCTATGCTATGCTTGGAATCTTTGTGAAATTTGTGATTTTACTTGTTGCTCCAAGAACCCTAAAAAACACCTTCCATACCTATGTGAGTTTAATGATAATGAAATCTTGTCTTCTTATGAAAAGGGTGTTTATAGTTACCATGATATCGAACAAATTGAAGAATTTGTTGCTTTTAAGGGTGCTTATGAAGTTGCTTCTTTGATTGAAAAGTATGATATTACTCTCTACAAATCTGAAAATTTTGACATACTTAAATATTGCTATGAAAACTATGCTCATAATGTCTATGTCAAAGAATTTATTGAGAGAATGACCGTTGCTTTGGAAGAAAATAGTGATATGCATGAATCTATAGATAATTATGATTCTGATGATTTGATTGAGATACCCTCCCTTGATGAGTGTGATGCTTGCTATTCTTGTGGCCATGATGCCAATATTTATGGAGATGAATTTGCTATAGTCCCTTATGTTAAACATGAAATTATTGCTATTGCACCCACACCTGATAGTTCCTTCAATGAAAAGCATGATTGCAATGATGTTATTATAAATTCTATTAATGTCAATTATGTTAATGATATGCAAAACCCTAAGCTTGGGGATGCTAGTTTTGCTATGTCCACTACTTGTTGCAATGATCATGATTGGGGTGATTCTTCTTATGATCTTGAAAATTTATTTAAGCATCATGATGAATATGTTTGCTATAATATAGAAAGTGGGTTTGGAAGAGTGTAAACTTTAGGAAATAATGATCCCACTACATTGGAGATTAATAAGTCTTATGAAATTTTTGATAAAAGTGGGTTTGGAGAGGTCATGACTTTAGTTAATGTTAATCCCACTATTTTGGAAGAGTGTCAACTTTGCATGCATGTGGATCGCGTTGAGAATAATTTATGTGATAGCTATATTGTTGAATTTGCTTATGATCCTACATGTAATTACTATGAGAGAGGAAAATATGGTTGTATAAATTTTCATGTTACTAAATTACCTCTCTTCATGTTGAGATTGCTATCGTCTCTTTCTTGTTCCTTGCATATGCTAGTTTTTGCTTGCCTTGATAATTTGTTTGCTTATAAAATGCCTATGCATAGGAAGTATGTTAGACTTAGATATGTTTGTCACGTGTTTCATGATGCTCTCTTTGTGCTTTAATTCTTCTCCTTTATGTGAGCATCATTGAAATTATCAATGCCTAGCTAAGGGCGTTAAACAATAGCGCTTGTTGGGAGGCAACCCAATTTTTTTTTGCTTTTTTGTTCCTGTTTTGCAATAAATAATTCATCTAGCCTCTGGTTAGATGTGGTTTTGTGTTTTAATTAGTGTTTGTAACAAGTAAGACCTTTGGGATGGCTTACGGTGATAGTTGATTTGATCTTGTTGAAAAACAGAAACTTTTGCGTCCAGTCACAGAATTTTAATAATTCACTGGAGCGTGGAAAACCCATGAATTTTTTAAAAAAGATTTATATACGAATTTCATATGTTTTCCTAATTTTTCAGAATTGTTGGAGTTACATAAGTATTAGAACAATTCAGATATTCGCAGACTCTTCTGTTTTTGACAGATTCTGTTTTCTATGTGTTGTTTGCTTATTTTGATGAATCTATGGGTAGTATCGGGGGTTATGAACCATGGAAAAGTTGGAATACAGTAGATATTACACCAATATAAATAAATAATTAGTTCACAACAGTACCAAAAGTGGTGATTTATTTTCTTATACTAACGGAGCTTATGAGATTTTCTGTTGAGTTTGTGTTGTGAAGTTTTCAAGTTTTGGGTAAGGATTTGATGGACTATGGAATAAGGAGTGGAAAGAGTCTAAGCTTGGGGATTCCCAAGGCACCCCAAGGTAATATTAAAGGACAACCAAGAGCCTAAGCTTGGGGATGCCCCGGAAGGCATCCCCTCTTTCGTCTTCGTCTATCGGTAACTTTACTTGAGGCTATATTTTTATTCACCACATGATATGTGTTTTGCTTGGAGCGTCTTGTATGATTTGAGTCTTTGCTTTTTAGTTTGCCACAATCATCCTTTCTGTACACACCTTTTGAGAGGGACACACATGAATCGTGATTTATTAGAATACTCTTTGTGCTTCACTTATATCTTTTGAGCTGGGCAATTTTGCTCTAGTGCTTCACTTATATCTTTTTAGAGCACGACGGTGGCTTTATTTTTATAGAAATTGTTGAACTATCATGCTTCACTTATATTATTTTGAGAGTCTTTAAACAGCATGGTAATTTGCTTTGGTTATAAATTTAGTCATAATATGATAGACATCCAAGAGGGATATAATAAAAACTTTCATATAAAGTGCATTGAATACTATGAGAAGTTTGATTCTTTATGATTGTTTTGAGATATAAAGATGGTGATATTAGAGTCATGCTAGTGAGTAATTGTGAATTCGAGAAATACTTGTGTTAAAGTTTGTGATTCCTGTAGCATGCACGTATGGTGAACCGTTATGTGATGAAGTCGGAGCATGATTTATTTATTGATTGTCTTCCTTATGAGTGGCGGTCGGGGACGAGCGATGGTCTTTTCCTACCAATCTATCCCCCTAGGAGCATGCACGTAGTACTTCGTTTCGATAACTAATAGATT
The DNA here is from genome assembly GCA_011799875.1 of Thinopyrum elongatum. Lineage (NCBI taxonomy): Eukaryota > Viridiplantae > Streptophyta > Magnoliopsida > Poales > Poaceae > Thinopyrum > Thinopyrum elongatum. The sequence goes on along the minus strand of CM022300.1, from coordinate 450,242,169 downwards.
TTTGCAATAAGTATGTGAGTTCTTTATGACTAATGTTGAGTCCATGGATTATACGCACTCTCACCCTTCCACCATTGCTAGCCTCTCTTGTGCAGCGCAACTTTCGCCGGTACCGTACACCCACCATATACCTTCCTCAAAACAACCACCATACCTACCTATTATGGCATTTCCATAGCCATTCCGAGATATATTTCCATGCAACTTTCCATCGTTCCATTTATTATGACACGTTCGATCATTGTCATATTGCTTTGCATGATCATGTAGTTGACATCGTATTTGTGGCAAAGCCACCGTTCATAATTCTTTCATACATGTCACTCTTGATTCATTGCACACCCCAGTACACCGCCGGAGGCATTCATATAGAGTCATATTTTGTTCTAAGTATCGAGTTATAATTCTTGAGTTGTAAGTAAATAAAAGTGTGATGATCTTCATTATTAGAGCATTGTCCCAAGTGAGGAAAGGATGATGGAGACTATGATTCCCCCACAAGTCGGGATGAGACTCCGGACGAAAAAAAAGAGGCCAAAAAAATGAGAAGGCCCAAATAAAAAAATGAGAGAAAAGAGAGAAGGGACAATGTTACTATCCTTTTACCACACTTGTGCTTCAAAATAGCACCATGATCTTCATGATAGAGAGTCTCCTATATTGTTACTTTCATATACTAGTGGGAATTTTTCATTATAGAACTTGGCTTGTATATTCCAATGATGGGCTTCCTCAAATTGCCCTAGGTCTTCGTGAGCAAGCAAGTTGGATGCACACCCACTTAGTTTTCTTTTGAGCTTTCATAAACTTATAGCTCTAGTGCATCCGTTGCATGGCAATCCCTACTCACTCACATCAATATCTATTGATGGGCATCTCCATAGCCCGTTGATATGCCTAGTTGATGTGAGACTATCTCCTTCTTTTTGTCTTCTCCACAACCACCATATTCTATTCCACCTATAGTGCTATGTCCATGGCTCACGCTCATGTATTGCGTGAAAGTTGAAAAAGTTTGAGAACATCAAAAGTATGAAACAATTGCTTTGCTTGTCATCGGGGTTGTGCATGATTTGAATATTTTGTGTGATGAAGATGGAGCATAGCCAGACTATATGATTTTGTGGGGATAAGCTTTTTTTGGCCATGTTATTTTGAGAAGACATAATTGCCTTGTTAGTATGCTTGAAGTATTCTTGTTTTTATGTCAATATTAAACTTTTGTTTTGAATCTTATGGATCTGAACATTCATGCCACAATAAAGAAATTACACGGATAAATATGTTGGGTAGCATTCCACATCAAAAATTCTGTTTTTATCATTTACCTACTCGAGGACGAGCAGGAATTAAGCTTGGGGATGCTTGATATGTCTCCAACGTATCTATAATTTTTTATTGTTCCATGCTATTATATTATCTGTTTTGGATGTTTTATATGCATTAATATGCTATTTTATATTATTTTTGGGACTAACCTATTAACCTAGAGCCCAGTGCCAGTTTCTGTTTTTTCCTTGTTTTTTAGCTTCGTAGAGAAGGAATACCAAACGGAGTACAAACGAAATAAAACCTTCGCGATGATTTTTCTTGGACCAGAAGACAACCAGGAGACTTGGAGATGAAGTCGGAGGAGCCACGAGGCGGCCACAAGGACGGAGGGCGCGCCCAGGGGGTTAGGGCGTGCCCCCCACCCTTGTGGGCCCCCCGTGACCCTCCTGACCTAATTCTTTCACCTATATATTCCCAAATGTCCCCAAACCACCAGAGGCATCCACGAAAACACTTTTCCACCACCGCAACCATCTGTACCCGTGAGATCCCATCTAGGGACCTTTTCCGGCACCCTGCTGGAGGGGGATTCGATCACGGAGGGCTTCTACATCAACACTACTGCCCTTCCGATGAAGCGTGAGTAGTTTACCACAGACCTACGGGTCCATAGCTAGTAGCTAGATGGCTTATTCTCTCTCTTTGATTCTCAATACCATGTTCTCCTCGATGTTCTTGGAGATCTATTTGATGTAATACTTTTTTGCGGTGTGTTTGCCAAGATCCGATGAATTGTGGATTTATGATCAGCTTATCTATGAATATTATTTGAATCTTCTCTGAATTCTTTTATGCATGATTTGATATCTTTGTAATTCTCTTTGAACTATCGGTTTGGTTTGGCCAACTAGATTGGTTTTTCTTGCAATGGGAGAAGTGCTTAGCTTTGGGTTCAATCTTGCGGTGTCCTTTCCCATTGACAGTAGGGGCAGCAAGACACATATTGTATTGTTGCCATCGAGGATAAAAAGATGGGGTTTTCATCATATTGCTTGAGTTAATTCCTCTACATCATGTCATCTAACTTAATTCCCTACTCCGTTCTTTATGAACTTAATACTCTAGATGCATGCTAGATAGCGGTCGATGTGTGGAGTAATAGTAGTAGATGCAGAATCATTTCGGTCTACTTAACACGGACATGATGCCTATATTCATGATCATTGCCTTAGATATCGCCATAACTTTGCGCTTTTCTATCAATTGCTCGGCAGTAATTTGTTCACCCACCGTATTATTTGCTATCTTGAGAGAAGCCTCTAGTGAAACCTATGGCCCCCGGGTCTATTTTCCATCATATAAGTATCTATTTTCCATCACATTAGTTTCCGATCTACTATTTTGCATTCTTTTACTTTCCGATCTATAAACCAAAAATACCAACAATATTTACTTTACCGTTTATCTATCTCTATCAGATCTCACTTTTGCAAGTAACCGTGAAGGGATTGACAACCCCTTTATCGCGTTGGGTGCAAGTTGTTTGATTGTTTGTGCAGGTATTAGGTGATTTATGCATTGTCTCCTACTGGATTGATACTTTGGTTCTCAAACTGAGGGAAATACTTATCTCTACTTTGCTGCATCACCCTTTCCTCTTCAAGGGAAAAACCAACGCAAGCTCAAGAAGCAGCACGCATGCATTGAAGGGAGAAGCGGATTCAACAAAGAGTGATGGTTGCTTCGTCCGTCCAACTTACTGTCAGGTCTATGTGATTTGACAGCTCATTGGTCATTATTACTGAGGTGGTACGAGCATGCTGAGTCTCAGTTGCACTGTATAGTTTACTTTGGTGTATGACACGTGCACCGGATGCTGGATGTCCCATGTTTCGGCGAAAGGAGGTAGAGTGTCTCCACTCTTTACAATTTTCTCCACTCTTACAGCGGAGGAGTGCGAAAGCAGCGAAAACACGGCAGCTCAGTGATTACATGGCCCACCTCACACTATCACCATATTTTCTGGACACCGTGCGACACCTAACTCTTTAGTACATAGTACATACTGTAATTTCTCAGTGAGATAAATTTGTACAATGCTATGAAGCTTCCAGCTTCTGTTTCATGTATCTTGCGTCCAAGGTTGCCCCGTTGCAATATTCCATCAAATACAAAGGACACTAGCATGCATGCTATTGCATCTCAATGATTCACAGATCATAGCCAATATGTACTCCCTCCGTTCCAAAATAAGTGTCTCAACTTTATGCCAACTTTAGTACAAAGTTGTACTACTAAAGTTGACACTTATTTTGGAACAGAGAAAGCTAAAGAAAAAAATGATCCATGCAGTCCCTAGGCCTTGAACCCTAAACCCTAACCATGCTTTAATTTGCTGGCGATGTTGAACCTTCCGAAGAAATGAAGTTTGCAACCCTTTGACCATCGGATCATTTTGTGCAGTTTCACTAAAATCGACTGAGCATCCCTGTGGCAAAGAAATTGAAGAAGCGTGATTAGAATAAGACTAGTGGGACTAGTTGACGAGACATAAACTCATCACAAATACAGTAGAAACCAGTAGTGGTACGTGCGGGGCAAAGAAGTAGAGAAATATCCACATGGAGTGTTGTGGGCAGCTGGGGCAGTGGTGCAAGCCGGCTGTAAAGGAAGTTGTACCAGAGGGATGTCGGGATGTAGCTAGCTTGGAGGAGGGCGGTGGGAGGCGGCAAATGCCCATGTCGCGGCAGTGAGCAAGGGACGAAGGCAACCACACCGGCTTTGTGAGAGAGAATGGCGGGGACCCCTGATCGGGATGCGCCGACAGTGGGTTTTCTCCGTCGACGATGGCGACCGCATCTACACAAAGCATCCACCCCTTCCCCCGGCGGACGTGATCCGCCCGGATGTTAGATATGTGGCCACAGTCGTTTTGTGCGAGAGAGTGTGAAGAGAGCAACCCTAGCAAGCAACCGTGTAGGCTCCTGGCTATGTATATAGTGGAGCGGTTTCTTTTTCTCTCCATATGAACCTATTTATATTGCGTACGTGCCACTGAAGAAAAAAAACTTTGTTTATAAATAACGCGGCACCGTTCATGCGTGGTTCCCGACCCTCCATTAAGTGAGTAACTACTACTAGACGCGTCAAATTATCACGTGGGCTGCATCATCGTACAGAAATGAGCTCCATCGTGTCACATGTGTGGTTGGGGAAGACAGAAAGAGTGCTACGTGTGTGGGAGCGTGCACCTCTTCTCTTCAAGCATGGTTATTAAAAGTATAGCCAACTACTCTACCACGCGGTTATTATATGGGCAAAGAGTATAGGCAGTAATAATGACTAATGAGCCATCAAATCACGAGGCCCACCTTTCTCTATGTTTGACCGAGGAAGCAGCCATCATTTCACTCCTCGTTGAATATCCATCTGCTACTACCTCTGCAAATATATAAAAATCCGCTGCTACCTCTGCAGCATGGTTAATAATATAGCCATGTCAATCACGACGTAGAAATATCATTCACTGATACAATAGGGTTGGCTCTAAGGCTGGTGATTTTTTTTACTTTGTCTCTTTCTCTTTTAATTTGTCTCATTTACTCATTTTACATAGGAGCACGTGTAGAGGATGGCTATTTCTTTCGATGGGACTTCTTAAGCAGCTCCGAATATTATTCCCACTGCCCACCACTCTGAATCGTGCCATCTATGATACTCCCATTGCAACAACAATGAGGTGCACTAGGTCTAGCACATCCTGTAAGAAGAGACTGTCACGCAAAACATACATTCTTGTTGTCTTCTTCCTCATACAGTACGTACTACTAGTACTAATACTACTCGTTCTCCTATAAACCTTGCGCTTGACATCTCAAAAATATTAACCTTGCGCTTGGCTCTTCGCCTCTTCGGGAAGTCGAGCAATGATGGTACTACAGTATATGGTTCTAGCTATCTGAGACCGAATGAATTGCTGCACGTCCACCTCATGGGCGAGGGTCGAGGGGCGAGGGAGAGTGTGTACTACTACGTCTGTTTCAATATGGACTACATACGGAGCAAAATGAGTGAATCTACACTCTAAAATACGTCTATATACATCAGTGTTTGGCGTATGTACTAGTAGTTCATATTGAAATTTGCTAAAAGACATAAATTTGAAACAATATGATAATCTCTCTAACCAAGGTAGGGACGAGGAGTATATATGTCTAACGGAGGGAGTAGTAAAATTTTCTCCTCGTCCTGCGAGCCACCACGCTCGTGGGCGAGGGAGCGGGCGTAGGCGTAGTAAGCAAGCTTCTCCTCGTCCTGCGACTCCGCGAGCCACCGCGCCCGTGGGCGGGGGAGAGGGCGTACTAAGCAAGCTTCTCCTCATTCTGCGAGTTGACGGGACACATCAAAAGTAGCACCGAGCATCTCCAGTGTATTGAGCCTTGCCTCTTAGGTAGGCCCCACATGGTTTGCCTCTTTTTTTAAATAATGCGTCAAGTCGCAATTTTTTTGTTCACCCATAGTACACGATCCTCCATCAAGTGGACAACCAATACACATGTCAAATTACCACGTGGGCTGCCTTTTCGTACAGAAATAAGCTCCACCGTGTACCCGCGCGGGTGTGGTTGGGAAAGAGACGGGAGTACGTGCGCCGTGCATGCACCCCTTCTCTTCGTGCACGTCCCCCACCTACGTGGGTGTGTGTGAGAGAGATACAAACCAAGAGAGATGGTATGTGCGTTCATGAGTGTTTTTTGTTATGGGGGGGGGGGGTGATTTCGTGAATGTATTTGTGGGAATATGTGTCGATGATATCTCAAACAAAAATGTGACACATGCAATGTGTGTGAAATCGAGGCCTATCTATATCATATATAGAGGGGGCGATCCACGAGAAGAGAGGGAGGGGTCATAGATATTGATAGAGTCGAAGAGAGGATCAAGTGTGTGGGTGCGAGATTGATGAAGAGAGCCATCGAAATTGTGTGTGTGCACGTCAAAGATATAGGGCAACTAGCCAACCGGAACGTCAGAGGGCAGAGGGCAAGTTTGCGTGTGGCAGGGAGACATGACTAGAGCGCTCGATGTATCGGTGTGTGTGTGGGGGGGGGGAGGGGGAGGCAGAGACCTAACTGGAGAGGTAGATCGACTCGTATATGTGTTGAGAAGGAGAGACCTAGCTATATCTTGAGGGAGATTGGTCGACATCCATACATAAGTGAAGGACGGGAAATAGGTTGGGACAGAGAGAGAGAGAGAGGGAGAGAGAGAGTCGGAGGGGTGGTGGAGTTGCTTCTCGGAGATGGTGGGAGAGGCCTACTAGACAAACTGAGGGTACAACTGCAATATCAAGAAGAGAGGGGATGTGTTTCTGTGTGTGCGTGTGTGTGATAGATGTGTCGGGAGGCATGCATGGATGATGAAGGGGACCATATGTGTTTGGTAAGCAGACCTAACTAGATCGGTAGATCAATTGTTGTGTGTCGGAGGAAGGGAGAGACATAACTAATGAGGTAGATCGATCGACGCGTGGGGAAAACGAGTTATAAATGACCTAGCTAGCAATATGTATAGTGGGAGATCGGTCGGTGTACATCCATTTGTTAGAGGCAAATAAGGCCCAGAGAGATGGATAGAGAGAGAGGGATGGAGCTAGGAGGTGGTGCGAGAGGCCTACTAGATAGGGGGGAGGAGTGTGCGATTGTGAGATCGATGGAAAGAGGGGCGAGAGTTTACATGTGTGTGGGACCATATGAGAGACACGAGGCATGCATGGACAGAGAAAGGAGGAGATGAAAAGTGTGTGTGTATGTAGTAGGCACACATCGCTAGAGAGGTTTATCAATCGGTGTGTGTCGGAAAGAAGGAGTTATGGAGACCGTGGGAGAACGACCTAAAGAAAAAAATGAATGTGCGTCATGGATAGAATGCTGACGGAGGGGGTGTGCGAGGAGGGCGTGTGCATGCACGAGAGAAAGTTAGTGTTGGCTACAAAGTTTAGAGGATATGTGTCGATGATATCTGAAACAAAAATGTGACACATGCAGCCTATCTATATCATATATAGAGGGTGCGATCCACAAGAAGAGAGGGAGGGGTCATAGATATCGATAGAGTCGAAGAGAGGATCAAGTGTGTGGGTGCGAGATCAATGAAGAGAGCCATCGGAATTGTGTGTGTGCACGTCAAAGATATAGGGCGACTGACCTACCGGAACATCAGAGGGCAGAGGGTAAGTTTGTGTGTGGCAGGGATACATGATTAGAGCACTCGATGTATCGGTGTGTGTGTGGGGCCTAACTAGAGAGGTAGATCGACTCATATATGTGTTGAGAAGGAGAGACCTAGCTATGTCTTGAGGGAGATCGGTCGACATCCATACATAAGTGAAGGACGGGAAATAGGTTGGGACAGGGGGGGAGAGAGAGAGAGACAGGGAGAGAGAGAGATAGATAGAGAGAGAGAGAGGTAGAGTGCCGGAGGGGTGGTGGAGTTGCTTCTCGGAGATGGTGGGAGAGGCCTACAAGACAAACTGAGGGTACAACTGCAATATCAAGAAGAGTGGGGATGTGTTTCTGTGTGTGCGTGTGCGTGATAGACGTGTCGGGAGGCATGCATGGATGATTAAGGGGGACCATGTGTTTGGTAAGTTGACCTAACTAGATCGGTAGATCAATTGTTGTGTGTCGGAGGAAGGGAGAGACATAACTAGTGAGGTAGATCGATCGGCGCGTGGGGAAAATGAGTTATAAACGACCTATCTAGCTATATGTATAGTGGGAGATCGGTCGGTGTACATCCATTTGTTAGAGGCAAATAAGGCCGAGAGAGATGGATAGAGAGAGAGAGAGGGATGGAACTAGGAGGTGGTGCGAGAGGCCTACTAGATAGGGGGGGGAGTGTGCGATTGTGAGATCGATGAAAACAGGGGCGAGAGTTTACACGTGTGTGGGACCGTATGAGAGACACGAGGTATGCATGGACAGAGAAAGGAGGAGATGAAAAGTGTGTGTGTATGTGGTAGGCAGACATCGCTACAGAGGTTTATCGATCGGTGTGTCGAAAAGAAGGAGTTGTGGAGACCATGGGAGAACGACCTAAAGAAAAAAAATGAATGTGCGCGATGGATAGAATGCTGAGGGAGGGGGAGGGCGAGGAGGGCGTGTGCATGCACGAGAGAAAGTTAGTGCTAGCTACAAAGGTTAGAGGATTGTGTGGGTGTAAGAGACTAACAAAGATCATAATTCGATATGAAAGTGGATTCATATATTTGAATAATAGATCATAGTGTTATAAACCTATGCATGCATGAATATAGTGGTGATACGCGTGGTGTGGTTTTGGACATGTTATACTATAATGTGATAATGCGTGGCGTTTGCAACTCACAGCTAAATATCGAACAATCTAAACCATACTATATATCAAACAATCTCATATTTTATTTGAATTTATGATAATGTGTGGCGTTTGCAGCTCACAACTAAATATCGAACAATCTAAACCATACTATATATCGAACAATCTCACATTTTATTTGAATTTGTGATAATGTGTGGCGTTTGCAACTCACAGCTAAATACTTGTAGGCGTAGGGGGCGGGGCACCATACATTATGTGATAAACACATTATACATATGAGACATGGTTTAGATTATGAAGATCTAGCTAGAGCTTGAAATGTACTGTGATTTGAAATCAACATAAAGTGGATTCCAAAAATTGAGTTTGAGTTCATATAGTACACATAGTTCATATCTAACTCGACAGCAATCATGTGGTGTGCTGTGAAGATAATATACAAACGATGGTTTAACTTGACAATAATGATGATTGTAGATCTTATTAAAATAGAGAAATGAATTCAAATGGTTTAACTTGACAACAATCATGATTGTAGATCTAATTCAAATAGGGAAACGAATTCAAATTTAGTTCATATTGAAGCGGTAGTATATACGTTTGGAATGCACTAAAATATTCATTTGAGTAGCAGGTTGCATGCATTATACACGTAGCGAAATATTTTAATTGAACATAACATGGATTCAAAGTTTTGAATGGCATTTGTAGTAACTCATACAGTAAAACGGGAATAGACTCTCTTGTGTGGTGTGAATTGATTTCTTTTTGGTTTTTTCGTCGAGGGAAGTGCGAATTGATTTGGTACAGTATATGTTAGGCTTGTCCAGAAATTTCAACCCGCGCCTTGTTATCCCGAAATTTTAAGATATCTCTTTGTCTCGTTGTGCTCCTAAAATTCCCTCTATCTCAACCCACGCCTTGCTATCCCAAAATTACAACGCGCGCGAAAACTCCCACCTCCTGCGAAATCCCGACACGCAAAATTCCTATGATACCCCTCAACCGAAAGAACCACCTAGTTCAAATCGGTGGGGCTATTTTTGTAACTTAACCCACATTTCGGACAAGTGCGTCCCTAAGCCATGGTTCCCCCCTCCCATCCCCTTCGCCCCCCATTCGTACACCGAGGCCATGAAAACCCGTGAAGCCCCACACCCTCCTTCGTCCACCACCCAGCCAGAGCCTCTTCCCCGACGACATCGTCCACCGCAACAACTCGATGTCCCTCATCCACCGCACCGGATGAGGATCCGTCGTTGATCTCATCATCCTGCCGGTTCAGCCACCCCGTCCTCCACCTCCAAGGAGCTGCCCCGACGTTCACCTCATCTTTCGCGCCACCTCCATTTCCACAGCGTCGTTTTCACCTGCACCACCGGAAGAGCAGCGCCATCACCGATTCCTCGGATGAAGCTGAGGCCTAATCGGTGCCACCAAAGAGGTTCTACACTGATCGCTGCATTTTCTTCTTGATTCGATCTCACAGTGCTACCGGCGCTCGGTACCAAGCCGCCATGGCGCGGCTCTATCTACGGCGGCGTCGCTGACCACTTCCTCCATGGCGTCGCTCCCTCGTCGGTGATGTCCACATCAGTCAGAGCTGCTACTGCTACTCCGGCTCTTGCTGGCCCTGCTGCTGCTGCTTCGGCTCTCGCTCGCACTGCTGCTCTACTCTTGCTCTCCGTCCCCTGCCTGGTCTGCTCTGGCTCTTGCTCGCGCTGCTACTCTTGCTCTTGCTCTCGGTCCCCTGCCTGGTTTGCTCTGGCTCTTGCTCGCGCTGCTGCTCTTGCTCTTTCTCTTGCTTGCGCTGCTGCTCTACTCTTGCTTGTGCTGCTGCTGCACGAGCAGTAGCTCCGGCTCTCGCTCGAGCTCCTGCTGCTGCTACCCGTGATGCTGCTACACGACTAGCTGCCCCGGCTCTTGCACACGCTGCTGCTCTGCCCCGGCTGCTCTCTGGTAGTACGGTCCCTGCTAGAGCGGCTACGGATTTAGATCACTGCTACTCTGCCACTAGTGCTCGAGCGGCAAAAACTATTAGTGCACTGCTTTTCTGCTACTAGTGTGTTTAGTTTTGACAGCAAAATTCAGTTTCGACTGTTAAATTTAGTTTCGACAGTTAAGTTCAGAGATGAGCGGCTGATGTATTTTACATCTAGCACTTTTTGGGTTTCATCTTACATCATCTATCGGAGATGCTATTAGAATACCACTTCAGGTTAACATTGTCTCTCTTGTCCTGCTTCAGCCTCACCGTTGTACACCTCACTGGAGCTGCTCCAACGACGAAACCCTCCATCACAGCGGAGCAGTACCCTTGGCTCCATCTCCAGGCGCCTAAGATCTTCTTCCCCTCCTCCGACTGCCACATCAGCCGCAGCATCCTCAGCGACCAACCTAATGATGCTGAGATCGACATGGCTTAGCCAAAGAGGTTGTACACTTGTTGCATCGCTTTTTTACTCTACATGTTATATATATTGTCCACAGAGCACACGTAGTAACGTGAAATACGATTAGTTTCTCCTATATAACAAGCAGTGAGGTACCAGGCAACTTAGCTTTCCGTGATGGACTCTCTCGAAAGCCATCATTATTTATTTCTGCGCGTTTGAGTTGTGCATGTGTAGATGGGCCTGGGAGTTGAGTTAGTAGGGCAATGGCCTGGGTCCAAAGTAGTACAAGTAGAGTGTAGGCTTTTGCCTGTTCAAGCCTACCTACTAGAATTGCCACTGGTTGAAAGGAAAAGTGAAGGAAAAACATAGGAATTGGAAAGTTTCCTATGGTACTACTATTAATGCATCTGGTTCAAAGGAATGGAGCAAAGGAAAACTGTAGGATTTGTTCCTTCAGTGTCTCTTTCCAAGAAAAACCGCAGGAATTTTAATGTCCACTTGATCCTCCTTTTCAAATTCCTATTCATGAAGACAAGACTTAAGTGATAGTAGCATAATAGCATTATAACTGTACATTTTCTTGTGGTTTGACTTAATTTGACCATGTTTCTTTGCATTCCTGTGACCTTCCAATTCCTGTGAACCAAACACCCAGATTGACAGAAATCCTGTGATTTTAAATTCTCTGTTTTGCACATGCATTCCTATCCTATTACTATGTATTTCCTATCCCTGGGTTGTTAGAATCCTCCAATTCAAACGAGCCCCTACAGAATTACTTCTCTTACAGATAGTTGTCAAAGAAAACCTTGTGTGGTTTGTCCCGCTCCTGCCGCGTCGTCGTCCACCCCAGCTCAGCTGCTCCAACGACAAAAGGGTCCACCACAGCAGGGATCCGACCTCCAAACTGTCTTTCGCCGCCTCAGATCTTCTTCCCCGCCGCCGGCAGCCACGACAACTGCATTACCATCATCAACTGAGCAGATGACCTTGAGGACTACACGGGTCCGCAAGAGAGGTCGCACTCTTTCGTGTCTGCTTACGTTATGGATCGCTTAATATTTCATGCTACTTTATCGTCCTGTTCACCGATTAGACTCTGAGTCAGCTCCAAACTAATGCTCAAACTTGAGTTTTTAAATGGTTGTGGGGTACATATCGGGGCCGCAATCAATAGTATCTGCCTACTATCTGGTTAATCTCTGGTGTCTACTATGAGTTTCATGTTGGGTGGGAAACAAACAGTAAAGAAGCCATTATCTGCCTGCTATCATTGGTTTTGGGTCTATCCACAGGTTGCTACCATCACTCTGGATTTCTGCATGCACTCCTTACATAATCTCACTATGTTTTATTCCTATGCATGTCAGTTATTGTACACAATGGAACTGAACATGTAGAGCAAAAGAGACGAGCCTTGCGTGGCAATAAATTTTCATGTAGACGTCGCTCCATGGTGCCCCCCTCCACCCATTTCAGATTGTAATCAAGAGGAAGATAACTGTTCCGAGGGGGATTCAGAAGGAGCAGACCACTCCTATTTACCCCCTGAGGTCTTCGCTCTAACTTGGCATGCTTATGTTGGTTATGTCATCCATATGGTGCCTTGCATTGCTTACTTTATACATCAAATATGTCATCTGCTTAGTTTAGACATGCTTTGTGTGAATGCCATCTGTTTAGTTTCTATATCATATATGTGAATTATGCAACGCCATCTTGTTTAGCCAGGCATCATATATGTGAATTTTGCAATGCCATCCTGCTTAGCTAGTCATCTTATATGTGAATTATATCACGCCATCCTTTTTTTCATTATGTATTACATTTGTCAACAATGTTAGTACATTCAACTACTCTTCGTGTGCATCAGCCATTTGACACGGTGATGGAAAATCTGGAGTGAAAACAAGGACTTCAGAGCAGACAATGCTATCTGACGAAGCACATATCTCGCTGGTTATGGATAGCTCCTCAGATGAGGATTCAGAGACAGATGACCAGTCCTATTTCCCCCCGAGATGTATGCTCTAACTTGGCAGGGTTATGTTGCTCATATCGTGCGTATGGTGTCTTGCATTGCTATGTCATTTGCTTAGTTTAGACATGCTTTGTGTGAATGCCACCTGTTTAGTGTCTAATTACCATATATGTGAATTATGCAATGCCATCTTGTTGCAAGACATTATATATGTGAATTATGCAATGCTATCTTGTTGCAAGGCATTATAGATGTGAATTATGCAATGCCATGCTCTTTAGCCAATCATCATATATGTGAATTATATCATGCTAAACTTTTTTTGTATTACGTATTCCATTTGTCGACAACGTTTGTATATTCAACTACTCTTCCTGTGCATCAGCCATTTGAAGCGGTGATGGAAGTATCTGGAGTGAAAACAAGGTCTTCAGAGGAGACAATGCTACCTGCTGAAGCAGACATCTTGCTAGTTAAAGATAGCTCCTCAGAGGAGGATTCAGAGACAGATGACCAGTCCTATTTCCCACCTGAGGTCTATGCTCAAACTAGGCAGGGTTATATTACTCATATCATGCATATGTTGTCTTGCATTACTTAGTTTTTACATCATATATGCGATTGCCATCTGCTTACTTGCTTAGTATATATATAAATCATATATTTGCATTATATCGTGCCATCATGTTTACATAGACAGCATCTATCTGAATTATGGCATGCCAACCCATTTAATAAAGACATCATATAGTTATATCATCTCATCCTGTTTAGTGTTTACATTCATCATGTTTTGAATTATGTCATTCTATCCATGAATTATATCATGCTATCATGTTTCCATAGGCGGGATGTATGTGAATTATGGCATGCCAACCTATTTAATAAACACATCATATAGTTATATGATGTCATCCTGTTTACATAGTCATCATATTTTGAATTATGTCTTTCTATCCTGTTTAGTTAGCCATCATATATGTGAAATTGTGTCATGCTATCCTGTTTAGTTAGCCATCATATATGTGAAATTGTGTCATGCTATCCTGTTTGGTTAGACAACATAAATGTGAATTATTTCATGCCCTCTTTTATTCCCCACTATCCATTGCACATGTCTATCATACAATGTCTGTACATTCAATTACTTTTCTTGTATCAGCCATTTGAATTGGAGGGGGTGATGGCAGTATCTAAGGGAGTAATAACACGGTCTTTAGAAAAGATAGTGCTACCAGTCGATGCAGATAGAACCACGGTTGTACTTGCCCAAGAACCAGCCCCACCACACATAACCCAGACTCTCACAGATTGTACCACTACCCAGTTGGACAGAGAACCAGCTACACCCCTTCTAACCCCAACCCCAGCAGATAGTAACCCAGTTCCAGTTGACACAGCACTGTCTCCACCACAGAGCACCCAAACACGAGTAGTTAGTAAGGCAACTGCAGTGCCCAAAGCAGGAGGACCACCACTCAGAACCCCAACTCAACGCTTAAAGCAGAAGAAGAATTGTTCTCATGTTAGGTTCTATAGCTATGGTTCATACTCCTTTGCTCTTGCATCACTGTATTTACTCATACCAACTATTTTCAAATTTGAAGGATGGAATTGAAACTCCAATGGCGCAACAGGTATGTTTTAAACCCGTTTCTTTAACTGGTTTGCTGTTGTAACTTGCTCTATGTTGATTTCAGTTTCAATTGAATAAACAGTTATGTTCCCATGTCATGCACATTACAAGTGTTGTTATTGCTTGTAGTTTCCCACACTTATATTCTGTCTATGCTGCTTTGTCTTAAACAGATATTATTTGAACTGTGTCTCTATCTTGATTTGGCAACAAAAACTAGAAAGATATAGACCATACATGGCCAGAGGAAAGGAATGGGTTCTTGATAGTGGATGTACTGATCATATGACCAGAGATAAGGATATGTTTCGTGAGCTTGCTGAAAATGATGGTCCCTGGAAGTATGTCACTTTTGGTGATAACTCAAAGGGTAAGGTAGTTGGCCTTGGTAAGGTGGCCATCTCCCATGATAGCTCTATTCAAAATGTTATGCTCGTTGAATCTCTTGGTTACAATTTACTTTCCGTATCTAGACTAGCCGATTTCCGTTTTAATGTTCTATTCACTGAAGTAGATTGCCAAGTGTTTCGAAGAGATAACCATAATATGGTCTTTACCGGTGTCCGTAGAGGTGACCTATATATTGTTGATTTCACTAAGAGAGCTCAACCACGAACTTGCTTAATTGCTAAATCTTCTAAAGGTTGGTTATGGCATAGAAGGTTAGGTCACGTGGGCATGCGAAATCTTGATAAGCTTATTAAAGGTGATCATATCCTTGGTGTTAAAGATGTTATATTTGACAAGGATAGACTTTGCAGTGCTTGTCAAGCAGGAAAACAAGTTGGAGGAAGTCATCCCGTGAAGAACATTATGACCACGAGAAGACCGCTTGAGCTACTTCATATGGATCTTTTTGGTCCCAATGCCTACAAGAGTCTCGGTGGTAACTCGTTCGGTTTGGTCATTGTTGACGACTTTTCAAGATTTACGTGGGTGTTCTTTCTTGATGATAAATCGCAGGTCCAAAAGATCTTCAAGAACTTCGCTAGGAAGGCCCAAAACCAATTCGAAGTGAAGATCAAGAAGGTTCGAAGCGACAACGGAACGGAATTCAAGAATGCTAATGTGGATACCTTTCTTGATGAAGAAGGGATTTCACATGAGTTCTCGGCTACGTACACACCTCAACAAAATGGAGTTGTTGAGAGGAAGAACCGGACACTTATTGAGATGGCATGAACGATGCTCGATGAATACAAGACGCCAAGACACTTTTGGGCGTAAGCGGTTGAGACAGCTTATCATGCTACAAATCGACTATACCTTCACAAGCTTCTCGGTAAGACGGCATACAAGCTTCTCACCGGTAACAAACCCCAAGTTGGATACTTTCGAGTATTTGGCTCAAAGTGTTACATTCTTGATAAGCATCGTCGTTCAAAATTTGCCCCTAAATCTCATGAAGGTTTCCTACTCGGTTATGGTTCAAACTCTCACACTTACCATGTCTACAACAATTTCACCCGAAAGGTTGAAGAGACGGTACATGTGAAGTTTGATTAATCTAACGGCTCGCAAGTAGAGCAATTGCCAATTGATGTAGTAGACAAAGATCCTTCGGAAGCAATTCAAGACTTGTCTACTGGCAAGATTCGCCCAACGGAGGTGAAGGAGAGTACTTCGTCCATTCAAGTGGAAGCCTCATCTTCACATCACCTTGAACCACAAGTTGACTTGGAGGCATCCACAAGTGGAACACGACAAGACGAAGGAAATGAGGAAGTACAACAAGATGAACCTCATCGACCTCCTTCTCCACCTCCACAAGAGAACAACAACGCCAACAACAATGAAGAAGGACAAGAACAAGAAGATAATGAAGAGGATGTTCCACCCCAACCCAAACAAAAGCTCTCATGAGTTAGAGCAAGAGTCTTGAGAGATCATCCCGTCGAACAAATCTTTGATGATATTCAAACCGGGAGAATTACTCGCTCTAAAACTCGTTTGGCTAACTTTTGTGAACATTACTCATTCATTTCTAGTATTGAACCTATGAAGGTTGAAGAAGCTCTTGAGGATCCGGATTGGGTGAACGCTATGGATGAAGAGCTACACAATCGAGAGGAATCAAGTGTGGACTTTTGTTGAAAAGCCGGACGACAACCACAATGTCATTGGAACCAAATGCGTGTTTCAAAATAAGCAAGATGAGGATGGACAAGTTGTACGCAACAAAGCATGTCTCGTCGCTCAAGGCTACACTCAAGTCGAAGGTATGGACTATGGTGAGACTTATGCCCCCGTTGCTAGACTTGAGTCCATACGCATCTTACTTGCTTATGCCAATCACCATGATATCACTTTATACCAAATGGACATTAAAAGTGCTTTTCTAAATGGTGAAATTGAGGAGGAAGTCTATGTTAAACAACCTCCCGGCTTTGTTAATCCCAAGAAACCTGATCATGTTTACAAACTTCACAAAGCTCTTTATGGTCTTAAACAAGCTCCTAGAGCATGGTATAAATGCTTGACCAAATTTCTTATTGAAAAAGGCTTTGAAATTGGGAAGATTGATTCTACACTTTTTACTAAAAGGGTTAATGGTGAATTATTTGTGTGCCAAATTTATGTGGATGATATCATATTTGGTTCTACTAACCCTCATTTTAGTGAAAAGTTTGGAAGGCTGATGTCGGAGAAGTTTGAGATGTCTGTGATGAGTGAACTCAAATTTTTCCTTGGATTGCAAATCAAGCAAACTAAGGAAGGTACCTTTGTTTCTCAAACAAAGTATACCAAGGACCTTTTCAAGAAGTTTAACATGCAAGAAAGCAAAGGTATGAAAATTGGGACATTTACATCTATGCCCCTAACTCGAACCCACTACTCAGATTTGCCCCTAATTTTGAAGCATGCTCAAATTTTCCCCTCCGCCGTTAAGTCAGTACTCAGAAATGCCCTTCCGTACAGTACTGTAGCACTTTCCGTCCAATACTGTAGCACTTTCCGTCTGCTACAGTACACATGGGACTCTGACGGTCAAAGGCCTTTGACTGGACGGAAGGGCATTTCTGAGTAGTGACTTAACGGCAGAGGGGCAAATTTGAGCATGCTTTGAAATTAGGGGCAAATCTGAGTAGGTGGTTCGAGTTAGGGGCAGAAATGCAAATGGCCCATGAAAATACCCATGCCTACTAGTGGACATCTTGACTTGACTAAGGATGGCAAACCGGTTGACTAAAAGGTTTACCGCTCTATGATTGGTTCATTGTTATATCTATGTGCCTCCCGTCCCGATATCATGCTAAGTGTGTGCATGTGTGCACGATATCAAGCGGCCCCTAAAGAATGTCATCTTAAGGCTGTCAAAAGGATAGTGAGATACTTAATTCATACACCAAACTTTGGCATTTGGTATCCTAAGAAGTCTTCTTTTGATCTTGTTGGCTACTTCGATTCGGACTATGCCGGTGACAAGGTTGATAGAAAGTCCACTTCGGGTACTTGTCAATTTCTTGGTAGATCTCTTGTGTCTTGGTCCTCCAAGAAACAAAACTCGGTATCCTTATCCACTGCCGAAGCGAAATACATTGCCGCCGGATCATGTTGTGGTCAATTACTTTGGATGACTCAAACTGTTAAAGATTATGGGATACATGTGAAACATGTCCCATTGCTTTGTGATAATGAGAGTGCTATTAAGATTTCTCACAATCCCATGCAACACTCTCGAACTAAGCATATTGAAGTTCGTCATCATTTCATTCGAGATCATGTTGCTAAAGGTGACATCAATCTTAAGCATGTTCGTACCATTAAGCAATTGGCGGATATATTCACCAAACCACTTGATGAGAAAGTATTTTGTTGTTTGAGAGGTGAATTGAATATAATTGATGTCTCAAACTTGGAGTAGAAACTCCATTTGGATACATGCAAGGCATGAGCCTTTTATGTCTAATCCTTGATATTTCTCTTATAATGATGATCATATGTCTTGGATCTATACTTGTACCCTTGCATGTTATCTAACCCTTGTAGGTACTTGGATGAGCCCAAATCTATGAGATTGCAAGTCACTCACATTTTGAGCAATCTCAACATCACCAAGTTCCTATGATATGGATGTTGAATGCAAGGAAGCTTGAACTCACTCAACATATCCTTTGACAATTTCTATATATCAAATTTCATTTGGTATCAAGTCTCATGATTGTCATTTTGGATACACAAGTGCACTTCCTTGCAAGACTAACCCATGTAGGAAGATGAACTCAAACTATAAGGGGTGCTCCCAACTTTTGATGGACTACATCAACCTTGAGCATCCATCACAAGTTCGACTACATGATCAAGATCAACACCACAACCCAAGGTATGATATTCCATCTTAGAGAAGCTTTGCTCCAAGACATGAGTCAAAGCAACTCAACGAGATGTGAATACATCAAAATGCTTAAATGAAAAATGGTAACCCCATTTTGAGCTTAAACGATGAGTATGACCTATGATCAAGTGATCTCACTTGACTCCTAAGTCAATATACTCTAACATAGGTGACTTTGTCGCCGACCACATCTAGATGAAGTTCTCTAGTGTTTCTCTATTCACTTACTTTGTGTTCTTGCATATATTTCTTAATATTGTGTTCCCCTTATCAAAAAAAACTTCACCTAGTTCTCCTTCTCTGTGTTTCAGTTAATTCATTGCAAATCTTTCAGTTAATTCCTTGCAAATCCTTGTGAGATTTCATTTGCCAAGTGAGCTGAGTTGACAAAATTTTTACTCTGTGGTGAACTCGGTCCCACCGATCAAAACCTATCGGTCTGACCGAAGCACAAGGTCTCCTTGTAAATAGTTCATCGGTACAACTGACATGGACTAACTCAGTCGCACCGATCAGGACCTTCTGTGACTCTGTCAATTTGGCATCACCGACAAAAAACAATCGGCGTCACCGATTTCAACTCTGAGAAAATGTTTTGCCATTTTTACTACCTATTTTCTTTAGCTCTACTCAACGATTCTTTCCTCTACAAGCATCATGAATTACCTACTACTTTGTAGTGTCTCTCAAGGACCACACCTACTTGACTCATGCTCTAGACGTGCCCTTCTTGGAAATTGATGTCAAAGGGGGAGAGAGAGCACATCAAAGCTTATCATATGAGCACATCTAAGCTCTTCCAGATGCTAGTAACACAAAGAGGAGATAAGTCACATGTCTTTTAGATAGGAAAGACATGCTAATATGTTTGATCTTAGTTATTGTTATTGCATATCTTTGTTGCTCTGACTGTGGTTAATATTACCATTTCTTGCTCTGATTTTCTCTCACCCTACCTTCTCCCATTATCCAATATCAGATTCAGGGGGAGAAAGAGTCCATGTCTAGGGGAGGAAAATCCTTAGAAATTCATTACATATCTTTAAATCTTTGGGGACATGTCTATATCTAAATGAAGTACTCAGTACTCACCCATTACATGTCATCCCAGTCTTGGTACTCTTGTGGTTTCCTGAAATTGCTTTATCTAGAGTGTTCTTGTGTTATCTAACATTGTTTTCTCAAGTCCACTCCTTCTAAAGCCAGCCCAAGACCACAAGGTAAGTATATGCATCATACTCATGTGCATGATGATCTCTTGCTAATGTACATATTGTTTGCAAGAAGAATTCATGAACATGGAGGTACACTTCCTATACACATCATTTGCTCTGATGCATATAGCCAAGATGCATGTAACTCATTGCTTGCTCTGTCATGCTTATGCATTCACATGCTCTTATATTCTATCTTCACATGATTGCATACATGTAGGGGTAGCCTATGAATGTTACATGTCTTTCCAAAGCTTTACTTAATATAATGTATATCTTTAATCCTAAGCTTTGATGTATGTTATCATCAATTACCAAAAAGGGGGAGATTGAAAGCACAAGTGCTCCCTGGGTGATTTTGGTAATTAATGTCAACATATCTCTTGTTGGGCTAATACTTTTATCTAGTATATTTCAGATGAGTTCAACAATGGCGTGGTAAGGACAAGAGGATGTGGAACCCCTTCAAAATGCTAAGGACAAAGATTGGCATAAGCTCAAGACTCTTCATTTATATTTTAGTGATCCAAGATCACATTGAGTCCATAGGAAAGCCAATACTATTAAAAGGGGATGAGGTGTTGCTTAATGGTCTACTTGCTCAAAGTGCTTAGTGATATTGCTCCAAAACCCTCAGCCACTTTCTCTTCCAAATATGTCCAAAACTCAAAGTCAAACTCGGCCCCACTGAAATGATCCATCCGGCACCACCGAGTTCAGTTGATATAGCCACTGGTAGAAACCCTAGCGATTCGGTTACACCGATACGGATCTCGGTCTCACCGAGATGGCCCTGCAAACTCTCTGTTGCCTGTTGCAATTATTTCAGTCTCACCGAAATGTGCAATTGGTCCCACCGAGTTTGCTTGACCAACTCTCTGTTTGCTCTTTGCTGAAATCGGTCTCACTGAGTTCAAGCAATTGGTCTCACTGAGATGAGGCTTTTCCCTAGCCCTAGCACATCGGTCCCACCGAGTTGTTCCAGTCAGTCCCACCGAGATTCCTAACGTTCACATTTTGAACTGAATCGGTCTCACCGAGTTCTTCTATTCGGTCTGACCGAGTTGGGTTAAATGTGTGTAACGGTTGGATTTTGTGTGGAGGCTATATATACCCCTCCACCCCTTCTCCATAAGTGAGAGAGCCATCAGAACGTGCCTACACTTCCACTACTCATTTTCTGAGAGAGAACCACCTACTGATGTGTTGAGACCAAGATATTCCAATCCTACCACAAGAATCTTGATCTCTAGCCTTCCCCAAGTTGCTTTCCACTCAAATCATCTTTCCACCATAGCCAAATCTGTGAGAGAGAGTTGAGTGTTGGGGAGACTATCATTTGAAGCACAAGAGCAAGGAGTTCATCATCAACACACCATCTATTACCTTTTGGAGAGTGGTGTCTCCTAGATTGGTTAGGTGTCGCTTGGGAGCCTCCAACAAGATTGTGGAGTTGAACCAAGAAGTTTGTAAGGGCAAGGAGATCGCCTACTTCGTGAAGATCTACCCGAGTGAGGCAAGTCCTTCGTGGGCGATGGCCATGGTGGGATAGACAAGGTTGCTTCTTTGTGGACCCTTCGTGGGTGGAGCCCTCCATGGACTCGCGCTACTGTTACCCTTCGTGGGTTGAAGTCTCCATCAACGTGGATGTACGATAGCACCACCTATCAGAACCACGCCAAAAATCTCTGTGTCTACATTGCGTTTGCACACTCCAATCCCATCCCTTTACTTTCTTGCAATTAGCATGCTTTACTCTTTCCGCTGCTCATACTCTTGCCATGCATGCTTGAAATGTATTGTGAATGCTTAAACTTGTGCTAAAACTCCACCTCAACTTGAAGAACTTAAAAATTGCCACTTGTACTTGTTGAGGGTCTAATCACCCCCCCTCTAGACCCCTCTTCTCGATCCTTTTAGCTTGTAGTCACTGCAGTTCTTTTTCCACGTTTTTCTAGTGGCCACAATAACATATTCTTTATAACTAGGCCACAATAACCATGGGCAACATACGGACGGTTGTAACCATGGTCCTGCTACCTGCTGTAGTGACCATGGGCCTCCTATGGGCCATAGGATCCATGGGCCCTTGACGGGCCGTATGATCAATGGGCTTTCTATGGGTCGCATGATCGATTGGTTAAACATGGGACGTACTATTCGTGGACCAATAACGGTCTACAAAATGGGTCGTAAACGGGCTAGAGTGGAAATCGTGTGTTTATGGCCCGACCATAACGGGCCTTTAATAGGCCAAAATGTATAACGGTCTTAATTCTATTGACAGGCATCACGGGTCATTAATGGGCCGTATTTGATGATGCTATGAAAACAGCCCAACGGGTTAACGGGCCACAAACGGGCCGACTATAACCACGGGCTGAATTTGGCCCACGAGCAGAACAGGTCAGTAACAGACCGTAAGTAACCGAATGCTGGAAATGAGCCCAAGAATAAATGGGCCCTTAGAAAGCCGAAAGGTAACACGGGCTGGAAACGGCCCAACGGAATAATGGGCCGCTAATGGGTGTAAAGCGATACATTGTTGATTATGGGCCAGTTTCACCACGAGCCTTTAATGGGCCAGAGTTACAAAGGGCCTCGTATGGGCCGAAAGACATCATGGGCCATACATGGGCTGGAAGTTACAATGGGCTGGAATCATATTGGACGGCCCAGATGATGCTACTAGGCCCAATTCGGATAAGCCATAGCGGGTCGTGAGTTAGCGGGCTGTAAATGGGCTATATGCGAATAGGCCCTTAACACGCTTTCCGTGGGCCGGCCTTTTCACCTGAATGGGCCTCTGTTGGGTCATGCCACGTGTCGACATATCATAGGAGCCTCCCGTCCAATGAGTGGATGACATCTGTCCCAACGCTGAGCCGGCACGTGGTTCCTCTGGCCATTGAGAATTTTACATGTGGAAAATCCCCATTGGTCCGGCCTGTTAATGGGTTATCGGATCCAAACCGTAACCCGATAGCTTAACGGCTACCCGTTACGGTGGATGCTACGTGTCGGTTACCCTTGACGGAAGCACTTCCATGATGTGCCATTTATCGTCATAGAAGTGGACACTTCCGTGATGATAATTTTGGTATTGTCAGGGAACACTTCTACGACAGCACAGGTATGACTATCTTGATTCTGTCCTAAAATCGTCATGGATGTACATGCATGACAGAAAACATGACCTACTGTGACAAACACGTATCATCATGGAAGTGTATTTTTTTTGTAGTGAGGGTACACACGGGACAAGGATTTACCCAAGTTCAGGCCCTCATGTTGGAGGTAATAACCTACACCCTGCATGTCTGATTTTATTGATGGTGTTTGTCTCATATGAGATCTTGTAACATCGGATGCCTACATTGGAGACCCCTTCCTCCCCTTATATAGGTGAACAAGGTGTGGGTTTACATGGTCCCTATTTGGTTTACATGGCCTGTAGCCCAAGTTGATCTACTAATACATGTCTTGTAGTACAAGTAAAGTGATGCCCTTCTAGAGGAGGACCGCTGACAGGGTGAGGGGTCCGGGCTGTACCTGGGCCTCGAGGCAGGCTTCACGACCGAGTATAACAGAGGTCAAATACCCTAGTGTATTGTACTATTAGTAGCCCTTGAGTCCATCATGGGCTTGGCTACATCAAGGTTGTTGTCAAACCAAATGTGCAGTCTTGGACTGCTTGGGGAGGTTAATGGTGCAAAATACCATCAGATCCCTTGGTAGGGGTTCAAGCGCAGCTGGAAGTCTTGGATCGGAGGTTGCACAAAGGTTTTACCCAACTTCGGGCCTCCGAAAAATAATACCCTACATCCTGCTTGCTTTGATATTTCATGGTGGAGGGATACCTCGTGCGAGGGGTTTACAATGGTGTTTGATGTTGCTACCGAGAGTTGCTATCTGAGATTAGATGGAATGGAAGCCTCCTGACCTCCCCATATATAGATGGAGGAGTTCTAGGGTTTACAGGGGGCATATGCGATCTAGGGCGCCTTCGATCTTTGTCTTGGGTGGCAAGAAGGTCCTTGATGCTACCCTTAGGGTTTCGCCCGACCTTGGGACTTGTGGCCCCTGGAGAGGCCTAGGGCTAGGCTCCTCTGAATGAGCCACCCCTAGAGAATGACACCGTCAGTAGCCCTCAAGCGCAGTGGAGGTCGCAGAAGTGGTCTTCGAGACCTTCGACGGGTTCCTGTCTTCCTCTTTTTCACATCTTAGCGCTTCAGTTTTCGGAGGCCCAAGCCTGGCCTATTGTGGTAGTTGTGTCCTTCAGAGGGATGCACACCCTAGAGGCTCCTTTTACTTTAGGCCGAATCAGAGCTCTGCTGAGGGAATTGTTGGTGGTGTATCCCAGTAATTTTGGGTGTTGATGATGGCGCCATGATTCTCGCGCCCGTCCCCTGCAAAATAGGAAACCCTGTAGGGCGCATGGCACGTGTCGTGCCGCGAGGCATGCCACTTCGTTTCGGATTAGCTCTAAGAGGAGGCAAAGTGAGGGGGGTTTCAATTTCTCCCCATCTCTGTCCATTTCAACCCCCTTTTCCGCCGCCAGCCTCACCACGCGTGTTGTTAGCGCTCTGTCTTGCTCCCCCGCCGCCAACCTCGTTGACCTTCCCTTTCGCCATGATGTCCAGGACCAGGAGTGAGAAGGGGAGCCGGGCTTCCAGCCAGGAGCCGGTTGCGATTGCTGCCGGCTAAAAGCGGAAGCGGGCCGCCTCCAATACCGTCGAGAGATCGGCACGATCTTCCCCCAAATCCACGGGAAGTGGTTCCCCTCTGCGGAAATGGGGGAAGAGGTCCAGGTCTACAAGGACCAGCTTCTGATGCCTAGCAGACCTGAAGGTCCGACTTCCATTTGGGGAAGTCCCGCCCACTCCTCGTAGTGGTGAGCACGTCCTCTGCTTAGGATATTTCGGGAGGGGGCTTGGCTTTCCTCTCCACAGCTTTGTGCGCGGCCTTCTCCAGTTTTACGGGTGCCAACTGCATCATATTCCTCCTAACGGAGTACTCCATATCGCCAATTTCATTACTTTCTGCGAATGCTTCCTTGGAACACCTCCACATTTCGAGTTGTTCTGGTATTTCTTTTGCGTCTCCATTTAGTTGAACGAAGGAGCAGTCTGTGACATCGAGGGTGCTATCTTGCAGCTCCGCCCCAACTCCACATTCTTCTCCTTTGACCTCCTGAAGTCCGTTCGGGAATGAAACAAATCTTTGTTTTATGTGGAAGGCCTCGGTGACAACCTGCCGGCCTTCGCGAATGAGCCCCCGTGGAAGCTGCTTTTATGGGCTCCACTGTCCCGGCTTCCGTCGGTAGCGAAGGCACTAGCGGATGCCACCGCCTGTCTGAAGAAAGGCGGACTAACCGGAGGACACATTGTGTGGATGTGGATGGAGCGTCGCGTTTTGCCGCTGTAGGCCCGGGCTCCCCTTTGTCCCAGTATGCCGGGGCGAGAGATCCCGCACAGGTCTCTGAAGTGGATCTGAGCCCGAAAGACATTGACGTCTATCTTGGCTACCTCGTGGGCCGGACGCAATCGTGAACTTGCTGAAGGAGGCCATCAAGCCTTTCTCGACCGACCTTGCCCCCGGCAACATGAGTGTCTTTTTTGTAGCTCCATCTTTACTAGAGGTTGGAACTTCTTTTTGTTTAACACCTTCTTGCTGATGTTATGTAGGGGTTTGCCATCAAAGAGACGTACCACTCGAAGCCCCCGCTACAAGGGCAGGAAGTGAGCCCTAACTTGGATGCCCGCATGAAGCCAACCCGTCTCGGGGCTACCCAGGTGAAGGGTGAGCCCTCCAAGAAGCGGAAAGGGGATTCCAAGTGACGATGTCCTACACCGGGGGTGGCTCTCTTAAGGGAGCCCGCCCTCGGTGTCTATTGGCGGCCCACCTAGCCCATTATAGAAGGGAAGCCCCAAAGGAGCGTCGGAGACCTTCGTGCCCTCCAAGACTAATGGCGGCGGTGCCCAGATCGCATATACTACCATGTAAACTCTAGACCTCTGTGCCTATATAAAGGAAGGTTGGGCAACCATCTAGGGCATATCATCTCAGATAACAAACTCTCGGTAGCAATCTCATACACCATTGTAACCCCTCGCATGAGGTATCCCTCCACGATGAATAACAAAAGCAAGCAGGATGTAGGGTATGTTGGAAAACGTTGTAGAAAACAAAAAAATTCATGCCTACGATCACCCAAGATCAATATGAAGATGCATAACGGGTTGGGATCACGATCATTACTGTCACCGAGTTGCAGGGGAAGAAGAATGTGTCGGTGTATATCGTACTTGGAGTCCCTCGAACAGTCGATGAACGATCCCTCTTACCGCCCATGAACAGTCCCTCAAACTGAAGACCGGAAGCACGACTTCTCTACTTGGTTGCAAGCATGCAACCTTCATGATCCGGCAGCGCTTCGCCGTCCAGAGCTAATCGTCACCAGATATTAGAGGGAGGAGATTAGAACGGCACTAGTCTTCTAATTATTGGGACAAGAGAATTAGCCTAGCTCTAATTAGTCAACTAGGACCAACTAGAACTAGAACTAGAGGAAGGTCCAAAACTTGTGTATCAATAGAGCAAAAACCCCTAGTATATATAGGTTGGAAGGGAGCGAGAGGGCAGCCACCAAGGGGGAAAGTCACCCTTGGCGCGCCATCCATGGTAGAGGGAGTTGGACTCCCTCCCCTTGTCCAAGTCGTCCCCCTCCCCCCCCCCAAGGAAAGGGGGGGGGGCGCCACCTCCACTTCGGCCTTTGTGGCCGAAGTTGCCGTCCACCTCTTGGCATTTTAAGGCCCATTGATATTTAAATTAAATATAAAATGTTCTAAATACCTCTAGACCATTTTTTATATTTTTTAACATCTTTGGACACATTTCCCACCTATATATAATTTATCGGTAATACCCGGTACTACCGGATACTCTCTGAAACCCTTCTGGTGACCCCGAAACACTTTCGGATCCTCTTGGAACTATTCCAAAAATTCATGAAACAATTCCACAAATATATTCTCATGAATCCCTTCCTATTCACACTCAGTAGATCGTGATTACATTCAGCTTGTGACCCCGTAGGTTCGGTAACTCATAGACAGGAACGAAATCGTTCGTGCAATGACTGATAGCGGGACCGTGGATGTCCATATCGATCCCTATGAGCACATGAATGATATTCGAGTGAACCTTTGGTTATCATGTAATGTTCCCTTTGCTTCGCGATACTTCACAAAACCCGGGATGCATCGGTATCCTCCTGATTCATCACCATGCTCACTATACCTAAATCCTCGTTACCAGTTTTGTTCTTCTTTCTCGTCATTGTGTTTCGGCATCTCCGTGACGAAGTCACCTGTGTCTGGCCAGACGATGATTGATGCCATCACACCGAGAGGGCCCAAAGAATATCTCTCCATTGTCAGAGGAGCAAATCCCACTCTTGAGCTATCCGGCCACTTGTCAAACTTTCCGATGAACTTGTTAGTTGTCATTATGATCACCGTGTTACATGCGACGTTTGAGCAACCCCAAAGCTCTTCATACGATAAGAAGTGACCACAATACTCTCATGGTCTAAGGAGCAAGATCACATGTTAACACTCCGTGTTATTACAATTGAATACAGGCGATATTAATCCAATTCACAACAAACAAGTTTGGGTCGATTCAATATGATCGTTCTTCCAATGTCATAATCTCAATGTTGTTTTAGCATCATCGTTACACTTAACGGTATCCTAACATCTAGAAAATGTGACCCCCAACAACACTTGAGCTAGTCCCAGAGGCAAGACTAGGAACCTTTTATTTAACTGTTTATCATTCCACACGTGCATATGAGTTTTCCACTGAATCACATATTCCAGGATCATAATAGTTATAGCATAGAGTATAAACACTTAATTATGAATATGGAAATATAATAATACAAATATTATTGTCTCTAGGGCATATTTCCAATAGTCTCCCACTTGCACTAGAGTCAATAATCTAGTTTAGCACATTTAACTTTTAAACCAATGGCAATCCGGTGTTAGTCCATGCTTTGCTTGTGGTATAGACTTCGTCCTATCAAATCTGACAGTCTTTAGATCCGTGTGTATCATTTGCATTTCAATGCATCTGTCATGCTTTCACATAAATTCATAATTTGTGTGAAACTGGCTTTGTATGTATTTGAATCACTGGCATGACCTTTGATTCCTTAAATTGAGCTATACAACCACTATTGATAACATTGTTCTATTTGCACAATCATCTAGAAACCATTCCAAGTTCATAAATGAACTTTTGATTCATCACCCTCTATTGTTACTTCTAAAGCAGCAATATACTCAGCCTTCTATTATAGAACTCACCATAGTAACTCTCTCAGACCAATTCCAACTTACTAGGCCACCATAAATTATTTTACTGAAATCGAAATTCACTTGGAGAATCAATTGAAGATTTTTGTCGATGTACTACTTACATCAAGCATGTATTGATGCAAACTCCTTACATCAATCTCTTCATCTTCTTTGTATGCGAGAAAGATGTCGTCAGTACTCAACGACATTTTCACTGTTGTCCTATGATCAACAATTTGACCTTTCTGGTAACTATACTCGCAATTTACTCGGAGTACTGGACTTATCTGGTTATTTACATACCATGGATTTCACACAAGTGTGATTGAAATCATGTATTTCTCTCATCAGCATTTCAAGATACTGATTCATGCTAAGAACTCCTTCCATGTGACTTTGACAAGAAAACTCTTCTTGACGTTTTTCATAATAAGCTGCTTTAGTACTTTGTCAATATGTATTTTGGCTAAGCCCGATTAGACACTACTATCTCCATAGATTATTATGTCTAATATAAGGACAACATTGCCTAAGTTCTTTACTGAAAACTATTTTCAATAAAATCTTAAATTGTGTCAAGAAATTTGTATAATTTCCAATCAACATTGTGTCATGCACACACAGTGTTTAGAAATATTATCATGCTCCCAGTTACTTTCTTCTAAATACAGCATGTTTGTTTCTGTCAATGAAATCATATTATTTGATCAATACATCAAAATAAAGATTCCAACTCCACTATGCTTGCTTTAGATCATTACTGGATCTTTTGAAGTTTGCACATTTACTTACATCCTCTGGATCGAGAAAATTACCTTGGACCGTATCAAATATACAACCTTGGTTCTATTTCCATCTCATGGGAATCATTTTGACATCCACGTGCTATATCTCATAACTGAAATATTTAGTAATTGCTAGTTTATTCCAAACCAACTTTAAGTATTATTATTATGATACAATCTCGTCATAATCAACTCCTTGATCTTGTCATAAACTGTTTGCAACAAGTCAAGCATTATAATTCATTTTTATCTTTGTCAATCTATAGATCCATCACTACACTTTAGACTTTAAGTCTTTCAGAGGGTCTATCAAGTTCTAAACTTGAATTATCTGTATGGATACTATCTTGCATTATTTTGGCGTATAGCCAATTCTGGAGTCAGGGCTCATCAATGCTTCTCTGTGTATTATAGGTTCATTGTTTGTTTCAACAATATTTCGTTTCCACACCTTGAAGGTCTGTATAAATTTTCCAACTATATAGTTCAGTCGCACGTTCGACCAAATCACTACATCTTATGTAGAGGCTTCTGTATCAGACTTGTGGGCCCCACAGGGACCCCTCACTTATTCCTTCAGCCCACTTCATCTCTTACCTCTAGAAAAAATCTAGTAGCTCTCTTTCTCTCTCTCTCTCTCTCTCTCGTGTTCTTGCTCCCAAACTTGAGATTTTTTATCTCTTTGCTCGGAGCTCTATTTCCGAAACTGTTTTGGGGGATTGCTACTTGGTATGTGACTCCTCCATTGCTCCAATTAGTTTTTGCTCTAGTGGATTATATTTTGCATAATTCATTGCTCTTGGTGCTACTAAAAATGAGCTTGCATATTGAATTCTTTGAGTTCCAAGTAGTTTGAATGCTTGATATAGCCTCTAGACATTCATATGAGTAGTTGCTATCAATCTTGTGAAGTTTTATTGACATCATTTTGTGGTCCAAAATTTTTAGAAATTTGTTCACAGAAAAAAATGAACTTCTATTGAAGGAGTTCTTCGAGGAGGAGGTCCTCAGAGAGATCATCGAGCGAGAGCTCGATACGACAGGCCTATGTTGAACCAGGGGCAAGCTTGGCGCGGACTACCGACACCAAATCATGTCGATGGCCGTGCGACGAGTTTATGATAGTCACGGGTATTAAAGAAGAATTTGATCAATATATTCATAATGCCGAGCTCACTCCCTTTATCGCAGATAAGTGCACACAACACTACAACCTCACCATCTCATTCACTAAAAAGTTTGAGTTTCATCCCCGTACTTCTAGAGTTCTATTTCACTTATATGACCGAGCCTATAATATGCCTCTAGAACAATTCTGTGATGCGTGCAAAATTCCATAGTGGGGTTCGCTAGATGAACCACAAAAATCTGATTATGAGATGTTCCCAAGTAGTCTCTGCAATGGTGAGGATAGAGGAGTCACACAGGCTAGAATAAAAAGTATTCAATTTCCCTTTGTTCGTTACTTTGCACTGTTTAATGGAAAATGCATCACTGGTAAACAAGACTGTAGTGCACTTTGTGCCCCTGACTTGAGCATTATTCATACGGCTCTAACATTCCATAAATTATATAATCTTGGGGCAATTGTCGCACGGAGGCTGCAGCGCAATGCTGATAGTGGTCATTTATATGGGGGAATTTATGCCTCTCGTGTAGCTGCAAGGCTAGGGGTCTCGCCTAGGCCCAATGATCCTATCCTACCGGATAAATATTTAGACTTTGACGCAATGCGACGTCATGATTTTATTAAGGATGGGGCTCAGAATTACGATTATAACTTAATATTTGATAAAAAAGCTTATTGTCTCTGTTGTTTTGCATGCACCCACTCTCTCTGATTTTCAGAGAGACAAATATATTTCATCCATGAGAGCAAGACACGTGAGTACAACGCAGTGGTACAATCCGCTCGTCTAGCTAAGGAGGCTGCACATAGAGCCTCCACGAGCTACCACTTCGATTATTACCTAGACCAGCAATGGTGATTACCAAGCTAGGCAAAAGCCTAAGCTTGGGGGAGTACGTATTTGTCACCGACATTACATTCATGTTCACACATTTCATTCCAGTTGTCGGTGTTCATCCTCTTTTATTGTATAATCCATGTTAGTTTTATTTCTTGCTTTCTTCTAGTGTGTTTGAAAAAACTTTGAGAAAATCCAAAAATATTTCTTACTTCTTTTCAGTTTTTCTTTCTAGCTTAATTTGTTGTAGTATTAAAAGAAAACCCAAAAAGATTTCTTGTTTCTACTTTTGCTTGTTGGGATTTTCCATGTAAATAGTTTTTCTCATTTTTGTTTTTCTGTTGTAATTTGCTTTCCTCAAGAAAAACTAAAAACTCCAAAAATATTCCAGTGTGTTTCTCTAAAATTCTTTTCTTTTGTTGAGTCGTCACAGGGAGAAGACCACGATGAAAATGTTGTGAGGCTCTCATATGCATTAATGTTGATCTAACAAACAGCCCATATTATTTTGTCTTCTTCTTTGAATAAAATGTTTGCAGATTCCAGCTTAGTCCACGACACTCTTGCACTAGTATTATTTTCATATCGTTTGGTCGTGCAAGTGAAAGGCAATAATGACGATATTTGATGAAGTGACTGTGGCAAGGAAAAGCGGGTACGAACTCAACTTGTTTTTGTTTTTGTAAATATGTTTAACTCAGTATCTATGATTTAGCATATTATGATTAAACATGTTTATGATGACAGTTAGAGATTATAGTTGCTCATGCCATGCTTAAGTAGCTAGGAGTGGATAATGATTTATCTTGGGT
Source organism: Thinopyrum elongatum (assembly GCA_011799875.1). Lineage (NCBI taxonomy): Eukaryota > Viridiplantae > Streptophyta > Magnoliopsida > Poales > Poaceae > Thinopyrum > Thinopyrum elongatum. The sequence continues at coordinate 450,210,039 of CM022300.1, read as the reverse complement.
GTCAACATGCATTAAAATGATTATGATGTAGTATGATAGTATGGTATCCTCCTCTGAATGTTTCAAGTGGCTTGACTTGGCGCATGTTCACACATGTAGTTGATTCAAAACCAACATAGCCTCCACGATATTTATGTTCATGGTGTTTATATCCTACTCATGCTAGTATTCAATGTTAATTATTCACAATGCATGTTTATGACCGTTTTCGCTCTCTAGTTGGTCGCTTCTCCATCTTTTTGCTAGCTTTCGTATGTACTAAGCGGGAATACTGCTTGTGCATCCAAATCCTTAAACCAAAGTTGTTCCAGATGAGTCCACTATATCTATCTATATGCGGTATTACTCTGTCGTTCCAAGTAAATTTGCATGTGCCACCTCTCAATATTCAAATGAACATTTGTTTTGTGTGCCCGTACCGCTCATGGAGCGACAAGAGGTGGTCAGTATCTTCCATGCTAAGCGGCTTATTCTCATGATGAGTGTTTATTCACTTGTCCTTACACGAGAGGGGTTGGTAATCGGGATGCCAAGACCCATGTTTAAAATTGCAAAATAATAAAACAAACTCCCCCGAAAAGTTGTTGGTATGGAGGGCACCTGAGGATTCGGCTAACCATGGCCTGTGTTTGTTGGTGGAGGGGGGTAAACTTTACTTTATCGCTTGGGAACCGCTGCAAATTTGTTTAGCATGGAAGATACTGAAAACTCTCGGTCGTGACATTGACAGGAAATGCATACCTCCCAAAATTACATTTATCTCTGGTTTAAGCTTCGAGCTCTGGCACCTCTGCAAATCCCTGCTTCCCTCTGCGAAGGCCTGTCTATTTACTTTTATGTTATTTTACTTTTATTATTGAGTCTTCACCTTCTCAAACACGCACCGGTCCTGAGAGCACTATTGTCATTCTTATGCATTGTGTATACTTAATATTGTGTGCATCATGACTGGATCTCTTCTACCATGAATTACAATGTTTAGTCGCTTCTTGAACTTTGGAGGTGCTCTGCATTTATGTTTTGTGGTCTCAGAAAGGGCTAGCGAGATACCAAGTTATCATATTATATCATGATTGTTCTGACAAAGTGTTGGCATTTGAGATATGTTATTATTGCTCGCTAGTTGATTATGGCATTGATTTGAGGGAATATAATTTCTAAGAGTTATCATTTGCATGGTTACTTATGATCTTTGCTGAAAACCTGGGTACTATTTAAGCATATATATGGATACAAGAACAAAAGAGTTCGTAAAAGTTTTTCTTTATCACTTTCAGTTTGTCAACTGAATTGCTTGAGGACAAGCAATGAATTAAGCTTGGGGGAGTTGATACGTCTCCATCGTATCTACTTTTCCAAACACTTTTGCTCTTGTTTTGGACTCTAATTTGCATGATTTGAATGAAACTAACCCGGACTGACGCTGTTTTCAGCATAATTACCATGGTGTTGTTTTTGTGCAGAAATAAAAAGTTCTCAGAATTGGACGAAACTTTTTGGAGATTTTTTTATGGAATATATAAAAATACTGCAGCAAAGACCCACTGGAGGGGGCCACCTGCTGCCCACTGATACGTCTCCAACTTATCTATAACTTTTGATTATTCCATGCTATTATATTATATTATCCATCTTGGATGTTTTATATTCATTAATATGCTATTTTATATCATTTTTTGGACTAACCTATTAACCTAGTGCCCAGTGCCAGTTGCTGTTTTTTCCTTGTTTTTGTCTTTTATAGAAAATCAATACCAAACGGAGTCCAAACGGAATAAAACTTTACGATGATTTTTCTTGGACCAGGAGACACCTAGGAAGCTTCGGGAGAAGGCCAGAAGACCCACGACGAGGCCACAAGCCCTAGGGGCGCGTCCCAGGGGGGCACCCCTAGGCTTGTGGGCCCCTCGCAGACCTCCTAACCCTAATCCTGGCTCCATAAATACCCAAATATTCCCCGTATACCAGAGGGCACACCAAAAATACTTTTCCGCCGCCGCAAGCTTCTATTCTCGTGAGATCCCATCTTGGGGCCTTTTCCGGCGCTCTGCCAGAGGGGGATTCGATCATGGAGGGCCTCTACACCAACCTTGCTTCCCTTCCGATGATGTGTGAGTAGTTTACCACAAACCTACGAGTCCATAGCTAGTAGCTAGATGGCTTCTTCTCTCTCTTCAATCTTCAATACAATGTTCTCCTCGATGTTCTTGGAGTTCTATTCAATGTAATCTTCTTTTGCGGTGCGTTTGTTGAGATCGATGAATTGTGGATTTATGATCAGATTATCTATGAATATTATTTGAGTCTTCTCAGAACTCTTTTATGCATGATTAAGATAGCTTTGTATTTCTCTTCGATCTATCGATTTGGTTAGGCCAACTAGATTGGTTTTTCTTGCAATGGGAGAGGTGCTTTGTTTTGGGTTCAATCTTGCGGTGTTCCTCACCCAGTGATAGTAGGGGTAGCAAGGCACGTATTTGTATTATTGCCATTAAGGATAAAAATATGGGGGTTTTACCATATTGATTGGATCCATCCCTCTACATCATGTCATATTGCTTAAGGCGTTACTCCGTTATTGTTAACTTAATTCACTAGATGCATGCTGGACAACGGTCGATGTGTGGAGTAATAGTAGTAGATGCAGGCAGGAGTTGGTCTACTCATCACAAACGTGATGCCTATATTCATGATCATTGCCTTAGATATCATCATAACTTTGTGCTTTTCTATCAATTGCTCAACAGTAATTTGTTCACCTAACGTATGTATTTCCTTCAAGAGAGAAGCCTCTAGTGAAAATTATGGCCCCCAAGTCTATTTCTCATTATATATTTTCAGATCTATAAAACCAAAAACCCAAAAATACCTTGCTGCAATTTATTTATATTTACTTTATTTTGCCCATTACTTATCTTTTATATCTATCTCTATTAGATCTCACTCTTGCTAGTGACCGTGAAGGGATTGACAACCCCTTTTTGCGTTGTGTGCAAGTGTTTGTTAGTTTGTGCAGGTGCATCTATTGGGGACTTGCTTGTACCTTCTACTGGATTGATACCTTGGTTCTTAACTGAGGGAAATACTTATCTCTAATTTGCTGCATCACCCTTTCCTCTTCAAGGGAAAAATCAACGCAAGCTCAAGAAGTAGTAGGAAGAATTTCTGGCGCCATTGCCGGGGAGGTTCTACATCAAGCCTACCAAGTACCTATCATAAACTCTCATCTCTTGCACTTACATTATTTGCCATTTGCCTCTCATTTTCCTCTCCCCCACTTCTAGAACATTTTCAGAAAAAACACAAAAATATTTGCCTTTTTATTCGCCTTCTTCCGTTCGTCTTTTCGTTTGCTTTTTGTTTACTTGTGTGCTAGATTGGTTGCTTTGTCATGATGTCTCAAGAAAATACCAATTTGTGTGATTTTTACAACACTAATAATAATGATTTTATTAGTACTCCGATTGCTCCTGCCACTAGTGCGGAATCTTATGAAATTAATGCCGCTTTGTTGAATCTTGTTATGAAAGAACAATTTTCTGGTAGTCCTAATGAGGATGCCACATCCCATCTAAATACCTTCATTGAGTTGTGTGATATGCAAAAGAAAAAAGATGTGGATAATGATATTGTTAAATTGAAGCTATTTCCGTTCTCACTACGAGATCGTGCTAAAACTTGGTTTTCATCTTTTCCTAAAAATAGTATTGATTCATGGAATAAGTGTACAATGCTTTTATTTCCAAGTACTTTCCTCCCGCTAAGATCATCTCCCTTAGGAACGATATAATGAATTTTAAGCAACTTGATCATGAACATGTTGCACAATCTTGGGATAGGATGAAATTGATGATAAGAAATTGCCCTACTCATGGTTTAAGTTTATGGATGATCATACAATTTTTTTATGCTGGATTGAATTTTGCATCTAGAAATCTTTTAGATTCTGCCGCGGGAGGTACATTTATGGAGATCACATTAGGATAAGCTACTAAACTCCTAGATAATATTATGGCCAATTACTCTCAATGGCATACCGAAAGATCGTCTACTAGTAAAAAAGTGCATGCGATTGAAGAAATTAATACTTTGAGTGGATAGATGGATGAACTTATGAAATTGATTGCTAGTAAGAGTGCTCCTAGTGATCCTAATGATATGCCTTTGTGCACTTTGATTGATAATAATAATGAATCTATGGATGTGAATTTTGTTGGTAGGAACAATTTTGGTAATAACGCGTATAGAGGAAACTTCAACCCTAGGCCGTTTCCTAGTAATTCCTCTAACAATTCTGGTAATTCCTACAACAATTCTTATGGAAATTATAATAATATACCCTCTGATCTTGAGAACAATATTAAATAATTTATTGATTCTCAAAAGAATTTCAATACTATGGTAGAAGAAAAATTGCTTAAGATTGATGATTTGGCTAGAAACGTTGATAGAATTTCTCATCAGATTGATTCTTTTAAGATTAGATCTATGCCACCCAAGATTGATATTAATGAGTCTCTGAAAGCTATTAAAATTTCTATGAATGAAAGTAGAGAAAGAACCGCTAGGATGCGTGCTAAGAGAGATTGGCTAGAAAAAGCATGTTCTTCTAGTTTTCGTGATAATAATGATGAAGATCTTAAAGTGATTGGTGTGACTCCTATTGAATCTTTGTTTGCTAATATAAAACTTGACAAAGAAGGGACTGGATATGAGTCAACTTTAGCTAGAAGGCGTCCCAATAATTTGGAGGGTGAAGATATTAATGAAAAAATTGATTAAAGTGGGATTGGAGAGGTCAAAACTTTAAGTAGTGATGAACCCACTCTTTTGGATTTCCAGGACTTTAATTATGATAATTGTTCTTTGATAGATTGTATTTCCTTGTTGCAATCCATGCTTAATTCACCTCATGCTTATAATCAAAATAAGGCTTTTACTAAACATATTGTTGATGCTACGATGAAATATTTTGAAGAAAAACTTGAGTTGGAAGTTTCAATCCCTAGAAAGCTTTATGTTGAGTGGGAACCTACTATTAAAATTAAGATTAAAAATTATGTATGTGATTTGGGTGCTGGTGTTTCAACTATCCCAAAAACTTTATGTGATGTGTTAGGTTTCCATAAACTTGATGATTGTTCTTTGAATTCACATCTAGCGGATTCCACTATTAAGAAACCTATGGGAAGGATTAATGATGTTCTTATTGTTGCAAATAGGAATTATGTGCCCATAGATTTTATTGTGCTTGATATAGATTGCAATCCTACATGTCCTATTATACTTGGTAGACATTTCCTTAGAACGATTGCTGCAATTATTGATATGAAAGAGGGAAACATTAGATTTCAATTTCCGTTAAGGAAGGGCATGGAACACTTTCCAAGAAAGAAAATTAAGTTACCATATGAATCTATTATGAGGGCCACTTATGGATTGCATACCAAAGATGACAATACCTAGATTTATGCATTATGCGTAGCTAGGGGCATAAAACAATAGCGCTTGTTGGGAGGCAACCCAATTTTATTTTACGTATTTTTGTTTTTGCTCCTATTTTTCAATAAATACACAATATTGCCTATGTATTAATGGTGTTTTGGTATTTTAATCAGTATTTGAGACAAGCAAGACCTTTGGGATGCTTTGGTATATCGTTGATTTGGTTTTGCTGAAAAACAGAAACTTTTGCGTCCAGTAACAGAATTGTTAAACTTCACTGGGCGTGGAAAAATTCTGAATTTTTTACACAAGATTGATATATGAATTTCCTCTGTTTTCCTAAGTTTTAATAATATTTGGAGTTAAATAAGTATGACTAATATTCTGGTCTTTACAGACTGTTCTGTTTTTGACAGATTCTGTTTTCGATGTGTTGTTTGCTTTTTTTGATGAATCTATGGGTAGTATGGGGGGGTATGAACCATGGAGAAGTTAGAATACAGTAGATATAACACCAATATAAAATTTGAATGAGTTCACAACAGTACCTAAAAGTAGAGATTTGTTTTATCATACTAACGGATCTCACGAGTTTTTTGTTGAGTTTTGTGTTGTGAAGTTTTCAAGTTTTGGGTAAAGATTTCATGGACTATGGAATAAGGAGTGGAAAGAGCCTAAGCTTGGGGATGCCCAAGGGACCCCAAGGTAATATTAAAGGACAACCAAGCATCTAAGCTTGGGGATGCCCCGGATGGCATCCCCTCTTTTGTCTTCAATCCATCGGTAAATTTACTTGAGGCTATATTTTTATTCACCACATGATATGTGTTTTGCTTGGAGCATCTTGTATTATTTGATTATTTGCTTTTTAGTTTGCCACACTCATACTTGATGTACACACATTTTGAGAGGGACACACATTAATCGTGAATTTATTAGAATACTCTATGTGCTTCACTTATATCTTTTGAGCTAGGCAGTTGCTGTAGTGCTTCACTTATATCTTTTTAGAGCACGACGGTGGTTTTATTTTGTAGAAATTGATGAACTATAATGCTTCACTTATATTATTTTGATAGTATTAAAAATAGTATGGCAATTTGCTTAGGTTATGAATTTGGTCCTAATATGATATGTATCCAAGAGGGATATAATAAAAACTTTCATAAACAACATTGAATATATGAGAAGTTTGATTCCTTGCATTTGTTTTGAGATATAAAGATGGTGATATTAGAGTCATGCTAGAGATTAATTGTGGATTAGTAGAAATACTTGTGTTAAGGTTTGTGATTCCCGAAGCATGCACGTATGGTCTATCGTTATGTGATGAAGTTGGAGCATGATTTATTTTTTATTGTCTTCCTTCTGACTCGCGATCGGGGACGAGCGATGGTCTTTTCCTACCAATCTATCCCCCTAGGAGCATGCGTTTTAGTACTTTGCTTCGATGGCTAATAAATTTCTGCAATAAGTATGTGAGTTCTTTATGACAAATGTTGAGTCCATGGTATATACGCACTCTCACCCTTCCACCATTGCTAGCCTCTCTAGTACCGCGCAACTTTCGCCGGTGCATTAAACCCACCATATACCCTTCCTCAAAACAGCCACCATACCTACCTATTATGGCATTTCCATATCCATTTCGAGATATATTGCCATGCCACTTCCACCGTTCCGTTTATTATGACACATACCATCATTGTCATATTGCTTTGCATGATCATGTAGTTGGCATAGTATTTGTGGCTTGGCCACCGTTCATATTTTTATACATGTCACTCTAGATCATTGCACATCCCGGTACACCACCGGAGGCATTCATATAGAGTCATATTTTGTTCTAGTATCGAGTTGTAAGTAAATAAAAGTGTGATGATCATCATTATTAGAGCATTGTCCCATGTGAGGAAAGGATGATGGAGACTATGATTCCCCCACAAGTCGGGATGAGACTCCAGACTTAAATAAGAAAAAGGAAGAGGCCAAAGATCCCAAAAGAAAAGAAAGAAAAAATAGAGAAGAAAAAAAAAGAAAAATGAGAAAAAGAAAAAAATGAGAGAAAAAGAGAGAAGGGATAATGTTATTATCCTTTACCACACTTGTGCTTCAAAGTAGCACCATGTTCTTCATGACAGAGAGTCTCCTATTTTATCACTTTCCTATACAAGTGGGAATTTTTCATTATAGAACTTGGCTTGTATATTCCAATGATGGGCTTCCTCAAAATTGCCCTAGGTCTTCATGAGCAAGCAAGTTGGATGCACACCCACTTAGTTTTATTTTGAGCTTTCATACACTTATAGCTCTAGTGCATCCATTGCATGGCAATCCCTACTCACTTGCATCGATATCAATTTATGGGCATCTCCATAGCCCATTAATTAGCCTAGTTGATGTGAGACTTTCTCCTTTCTTGCCTTCTCCTCACAACCTCCACCATATTCTATTCCACCTATAGTGCTCTATCCATGGCTCACGCTCATGTATTGCGTGAAAATTGAAAAAGCTTTAGAACATTAAAAGTATGAAACAATTGCTTGGCTTGTCATCGGGGTTGTGCATGATAAATACTTTGTGTGATGAAGATAGAGCATGACAAGATTTTATGATTTTGTAGGGATAACTTTCTTTAGCCATGATATTTTGAGAAGTCATGATTGCTTTATTAGTATGCTTGAAGTATTATTGTATTTATGTCAATATTAAACTTTTCTTTTGAATCTTATGGATCTGAACATTCATGCCACAATAAGAAAAATTACATTGATAAATATGTTAGGCAGCATTCCACATCAAAAATTATGTTTTTATCATTTACCTACTCGAGGACGAGCAGGAATTAAGCTTGGGGATGCTTGATACGTCTCCAACGTATCTACAATTTTTTATTGTTCCATGCTATTATATTATCCATCTTGGATGTATTATATGCATTAATATTCTATTTTATATCATTTTTTGGGACTAACCTATTAACCTTGTGCCTAGTGCCACTTGTTGTTTTTTCCTTGTTTTTGTCTTTATAGAAAATCAATACCGAATGGAGTCCAAACGGAATAAAACTTACGATGATTTTTCTTGGACCAGAAGACACCTAGGAAGCTTCGGGAGAAGGCCAGAAGACCCACAATGAGGCCACAAGCCCTAGGGGCGCGCCCCCTAGGCTTGTGGGCCCCTTGCAGACCTCCTAACCCTAATCCTGGCTCCATAAATACCCAAATATTCCCCGTATACCAGTGGGCACACCAAAAATACTTTTCCACCGCCGCAAGCTTCTGTTCTCGTGAGATCCCATCTTGGGGCCTTTTCCGGCGCTCTGTCGGAGGGGGATTCAATCACAGAGGGCCTCTACACCAACCTTGCTGCCCTTCCAATGATGTGTGAGTAGTTTACCACAGACCTACGGGTACATAGCTAGTAGCTAGTTGGCTTTTTCTCTCTCTTCGATATTCAATACAATGTTCTTGATGTTCTTGGAGTTCTATTCGATGTAATCTTCTTTTGCGGTGCGTTTGTTTAGATTTGATGAATTGTGGATTTATGATCAGATTATCTATGAATATTGTGTGAATCTTCTCTGAACTTTTATGCATGATTAAGAATACTTTGTATTTCTCTCCGATCTATCGATTTGGTTTGTCCAACTAGATTGGTTTTTATTGCAATGGGAGAGGTGCTTTGTTTTGGGTTCAATCTTGCGGTGTCCTCACCCAGTGACAGTAGGGTTAGCGAGGCACGTATTTGTATTGTTGCATTAAGGATAAAAAGATGGGGTTTTTACCATATTGATTGGATCTATCCCTCTACATCATGTCATCTTGCTTAAGGCGTTACTCCGTTCTTGTTAACTTAATTCACTAGATGCATGCTGGATAGCGGTCGATGTGTGGAGTATTAGTAGTAGATGCAGGCATGAGTCGGTCTACTTGTCACGGACATGATGCCTATATTCATGATCATTGCATTAGATATCATCATAACTTTGCGTTTTTCTATCAATTGCTCAACAGTAATTTGTTCACCCATCGTATATGTTTCCTTTAAGAGAGAAGCCTCTAGTGAAAACTATGGCCCCCCGGGTCTATTTCTCATTATATATTTTCAGATCTATAAAACCAAAAACCCAAAAATACCTTGCTGCAATTTATTTATATTTACTTTATTTTGCCTTTTACTTATCTTTTATATCTATCTCTATTAGATCTCACTCTTGCTTGTGACTGTGAAGGGATTGACAACCCCTTTTTCGCGTTGTGTGCAAGTGTTTGTTAGGTTGTGCAGGTGCATCTATTGGGGACTTGCTTGTACCTCCTACTGGATTGATACCTTGGTTCTTAACTGAGGGAAATACTTATCTTTACTTTGCTGCATCACCCTTCCCTCTTCAAGGAAAAAATCAACGCAAGCTCAAGAAGTAGCACCCACAAGGCACCAGGGCGCGCCCACCCCCTGGGTGCGCCTTGGTGGCTTGTGGAGCCCACGTGGCTCCGCTGACCCTAATCTCAAGCCTATAAATTCCTATTTCCTGAGAAGAAAATAAGAGAAGAAGTCTCATCGCGTTTTATGATATGGAGCCGCTGCCACCTTCTGTTCTTCATAAGGAGGCCAGACCTAGAGTCCGTTTGGGGCTCCGGAGAGGGGGATTCATCGCCATCATCATCACCAACCCTTCTTCATTACCAATTTCATGATGCTCACCACCGGGAGTGAGTAATTACTTCGTAGGCTTGCTGGACGGTGATGGGTTGGATGAGATTTATCATGTAATCGAGTTAGTTTTGTTAGGGCTTGATCCCTAGTATCCACTATGTTTCGAGATTGATGTTGCTATGACTTTGCTATGCTTAATGCTTGTCACTAGGGTCCGAGTGCCATGATTTTAGATCTGAACCCTTTATGTTTTCATGAATATATTTGTGTTCTTGATCATATCTTGCAAGTTATACACACCTATTATGTGTTATGATCCGCATACCCCAAGGTGACAATAATTGGGATTCTTTCCGGTGATTACCGTAGTTTGTGGAGTTCATGTATTCACTATGTGTTAATGCTTTGTTCCAGTTCTCTATTAAAAGGAGGCCTTAATATCCCTTTGTTTCCTTATGGACCCCACTACCACGAGAGGGTAGGACAAAAGATGTCATGCAAGTTCTTATCGCAAGCACATATGACTATATATGGAACACATGCCTACATTACATTGATGAATTGGAGCTAGTTCTATGTCACCCTAGGTTATAACTGATACATGATGAATGTCATCAAACATAACTCTCCATCACCGATCCAATGCCTACGAGCTTTTGACATATTGATCTTTGCTAAGTTATTATTGTTGTTGTTACTGTCACAATTGCTACAAAACTATTACTGATACTGTTACCTTTACTGTTGCTATCGTTGCTACCACTACCAAACTATCATACTACTATGCTATTGATCACTCCGTTGCTGATATTTAATTCTCCAGGTGTGGTTGAATTGACAACTCAACTGCTAATACTTGCAAATATTCTTTGGCTCCCCTAGTGTCGAATCAATAAATTTGAGTTGAATACTCTACCCTCGAAAATTGTTTTGATCCCCTATACTTGTGGGTTATCAGAAACACACTCAAATGTTTTTGGAGTTTTTGGTTTTTCTAAAAAAAATGGAAATTAATGAAGGAAAAACAAAAACAAGAAAAACTATTTACATGGGAAAGCTCCCAATAAACAAAAGAAGAACGGGAAATCTTTTTGGGTTTATTTTTAATACTACAAACTACTAAATGAGAAAGAAAAACCGAAAGAAGTGAGAAATATTTTTGGATTTTTGAATTTTTTCAAACACACAAGAAGAAAGCAAAAATAAAACTAACATGGATATACAATGAAAAAGGATGAACACCGACAACTGGAATGAATGAGTGGTACATAAATGTAATGTCGGTGAGAAATACATACTCCCCAAGCTTAGGCTTTTGGCTTAAGTTGGTCTATGGCCCTTATTGGCCTGGATAATACCCGTAGTTGTAGTTCAGGTTGTACTGAAGTGCAGTTGCCATCGCTTGGTGGGCTGCCTCGTTAAGGCAAGCGGTCTCCTTCGCCCTCTCGTACTCCTCTGCCTCCTCCTCAAGTATATAGTGTCTTTGTTTTTCCTGAACATTAAAGAACGCAGGAGCAGGCAAAGTAATATAAAAGACACGATGCCTGTTAAAAATTAGTCTGTACCGGAATGGTGTGTCGTTTCTCTCAAGAAACTGCTGACGCTCCAAAGCATCATAATCAAGATAACCAGGTGGTAACAAGGTATCATTTTCTTTAATGGGTACACCAAGATGAGCATCTAAGCAAGTAGCATAAATTCCACCAAAGAAATCACCAACTAAGGCATTATTATGTAAACGATGTGCAACAATGGCCCCCATGTTAAAATGTCTATCTCTTAACACCGCACTCTTAAGAATGCTCAAGTCAGGAGCACAGAGATGACTATGATCATGTTTACCATTAATGCATCTACCTATGAACAGAGCAAAATAATGTATAGCAGGAAGATGGATACTCCCCATAGTGGTTTGTGTTATGCCTCTAGTTTCACCCCTAGTAATATTCAGTACATATTCATTGCAATCAAATTTGCGAGGCTAATTTCAAAATGTTACCGCATCACCGATAGGATTTCCAGCTTTCTTGATTGTAGGTTTAGGAATTTTTCTAGCGAAGGAAGGGACTAAGGAAGGAATTCGTAGCCCAGAACCTTAAGCAGGAGCTCATAACATATACGAATGGAAAGATTCCAGCTATTTCTTTCCTACCCCAATAGTAAGTATAGGAAAAAGGACTCCTTCTCGAAAGAGATAGGCAGTCATCGCATTATCTACTTGATTATGATATGGATTTGGATCCAATGAATAATGCAAATCGAAAAATCAAGCCCGCCTATAAATGAAATAAATGAAAGTGAAAGTTCAGAATGAACTGGTAGAGCGAGAGCAGCTAGTTTAGAAGGAAAATAAAAAGGGCGTCTACTCAGTGGTAAGTTAGGTCATTCCTTTCTCGCTAACAGAAAAGAGTATGATCGAGTGTCCCATAAGTCAAAGGGAAGGTGCTCCCACGACCTACTACCCTCGGAGAGATTCCTACGGTTTTCTTTTTAAAAATAATAAATAGGTGGGAAAGTGGTATGAATATGGGGTTCGAAGTCGCCTAAAAGAACCTTTCTCATTCGCAACGCTAAACAAAGTAGAGAAAAGGGGGTCATCCCATTGGCCAGGCTGAGCATCAAGCCAGCCAAGAAGTCAAAGCGAAGAAGGAGTGACTCGCAGGAGTCAACACTTACTACTCAGGTCCGGTATATATATCTCAAATTCAAATATAGAAATGTTAATGTTATGATTTCGGTATTGTTGAAACTGGCTTTCAGATAAATAACCCCTTTTGTTATTCTACGTGCACTCTTCCGTAAACTAAAACGGGCATTCCTACGCAAACTAATAGGCTCTTTCTTACGTGAACCTATTTTTGGTATAGCTTTGCTAATCTTTGATGGCCATCTGTACTTGTGAAAAGAGATAGAGCCATCTCGCGCATCAGTACTTACTTGTGATCTAGATCTACATCCTGATAAGATCCATCCCGTTAAATGATCTTATGTAAAACTTATCACCACAGATAATAAACAGGGTAGAGTTTTGAAAAGTACAACTCGATCTTTGATAATCCCCAAGTGTAAGGAATCATCGTAGCAATTTCCAATGATGGAAGTGATAAGCATGGAGTGTCGAACCCACAAGGAGCTAAAGGTAAGATCAATATTCTCTCAAGTACTATCTGCCACTGATACAACTCTACGTACACCGGCATTTGCTTTCATCTAGAACCGAGAAATAATACTATGTTGTGGGTATAAAGAGGATAGTTTTGCATGATATCGGAGAGCTAAATATAAAAATAGGTGCTGCCTAAATAAAGTTAGAATATATTACAATATACTACAAATAGAGAGTGTGGAATAATGATGGATCGGTGTGCGGAATCGTCCTAGGCAATTATTAACAAGATCGGTAATCATTATTGCAATTTTATATGAGGGAGAGTGTTGGTGCAATATCTGCCTACCTTTGTTTTGGAGATTGTTGACATAAACAGGTATGGATTGATTTGTTTGCCAGTGCATACAGAGAGAAATAGTCCATACAAAACCGAAGAGAATGATGTCTCCGGTGCTAAGTTTGAGGAACTTCACCAAAGGATATCTTTGTTGCAGAGAAGAAAGAGCTACATATCTTGAAGGCATGTAGGCGAGGAGATTGATGTGAAGAAATTAACCCCTCGAAAGTTTACTGCTGAAGCGAAGCATTTGGTTCGGTGTCGTCTGAAGAAATTGACTGCAGTGAGCGGAAGTCGAAGATAAATTGAAGACGTAGTATTCTTTTCGTTGTTCTTCTTTCGTTCATTTGAGTCATAGGACCTCCGTACTATGAGGAGGGGTATAGGTCTCGAAGCTTAGATCCGCTGTGATGCTTAGCCCAAAACCTATGAAAGATGCAAGAGAAATCTCTTTATGCTCCGAATGATTACCTGGCAGCGGTAGACGTTGTTCTTCATGCTACAGGAGATATCATTTGGACTAAGGAGTTAGCATTACTTGCTACGCAAGTAATGTTACCGTTGTGCTCAAATTTCTGACCATTGGACTCGTGTCGTTTGGGGAACATTTGTCTCGACGGCGAAAACGTGAGGTTCCGCCGGAGCCTGTCGTTCCCCGGAAGGTTTGTCGCTGATCCCGGCAGGATTCTTGCCGGCGGCTCCGGGGAGCTCTGCCGGAAAGTACTGCCCAGAATTCAACTTTCTTCTCTTTTCTTGCCGCATTGATGGCGCCACGGATGGTTGAGTCAAATGGAGCACAAAAGTTCCTGGTTCCACAGGGAACTTGAGGGCGGCGCGCTTTGACAGGTCGTTAGCAATACTGTTCTCGGCACGAGGAATGTGCTCCATTTGTAGACCGTCAAAGCGCTCTTCCATTTTTCTCACTTCATCTACGTAGGCTTGCATCAATGGACTCTGATAACTCTTGTTAACTTGCCTGACGACAAGCTGTGAATCGCCTCTGATGACAAGCTTCTTGATACCAAGGTCTGCCGCGATCCTGAGACCGGCAAGCAAACCCTCGTATTCCACAGTGTTGTTCGTCGAACTCTCCCGGGGAAAATGCATTTGGACTACGTACTTGAGGTGCTCTCCGGTGGGTGCAACAAGCAGCACGCTAGCACCGGCGCCTTGCAGCGAAAAAGCCCCGTCAAAGTACATAACCCATTGCTGGTCAATTTCCTTGCCGGGGAGAATTGTTTCTTGAACTTCCTCGTCTGGCGTTGGGGTCCATTCGGCAATGAACTCTGCCAAGGCCCTGCTCTGAATTGTTGAAGTGCTTTCAAACTTAAGGCCAAAGCTCGACAACTCCAACGCCCACTCCACAATCCAGCTGGTTGCCTCTGGGTTTTGCAAAATCCGTTGCAACGGAAAGCGAATGACGACGATGATTTCATGTGCTTGAAAATAATGGCGCAACTTCCTCGAGGCCATAAGGAGGCCGAAAAGCAACTTCTGCACGCCAGAATATCTTGACCTAGATCCTTGTAAAAGAGAGCTAACAAAATAAACTGGGCGCTGCACCACCTTTTTCTTCGGCAATGATTCCTCTGTTTGCGCAGATCCTGTCTTGCCGGGATCAACCCTTGCCTGGGAAGATCCCGCCGCGTCACCTGATGGTCCCGCCGCTGGTGTTGCTTCCTAATCGGCTTCTCTCTGTGCCACTAATTTAGCACTAACCACTTGATTCGTTGCTGCCAAATACAGCAGCAACGGCTCTTGAGGTTTAGGCGCGACTAGCGTCGGCGGAGAAGAAAGGTATTTCTTCAAGTCTTGCAGCGCAGCCTCCGCCTCCGGAGTCCATTTCATCGGACCTGCCCTTTTCAAAATTTTGAAAAAGGGCAGGGCGCGCTCAGCAGATTTGGAAATAAACCTGCTTAGAGCAGCAACACAGCCGGCAAGACGACGGACATCCTTGACGCATCTTGGCGCTTCAATTTGCTCAATAGCTTTGATCTTGTCGGGGTTCGCTTCGATTCCCCGGCAAGATACAAAGAATCCGAGGAGCTTGCCAGAAGGAACACCGAACACACACTTCTCAGGATTGAGCTTTAAGTTGATCTTGCGCAGATTTGCAAATGTTTCTTCTAAATCTTGGATGAGCGTCGCTTTGTCCTTGGTTTTGACCACTATATCATCCATATATGCCTCTATATTTTTATGGAGCTGAGGCTCAAAACCAATTTGGACCGCTCTTGCAAATGTAGAACCAGCACTTTTCAACCCGAAAGGCATTCGTATAAAACAATACGTACCACATGGGGTGATAAATGCGGTCTTCTCTTCATCCTCTTTCGCCATGAAAATCTGGTGATACCCTGAATAGGCATCAAGGAAGGACAGGAGATCACAACCAGCGGTGGAGTCCATAATCTGGTCGATGCGCGGCAAGGGAAAAGGATCTTTTGGACTGGCTTTATTGATATCTGTATAATCGATACACAGCCTCCATTTCCCATTCGCCTTACGCACTACAACCGGGTTGGCCAACCAGGTCGGGTGAAGCACTCCTCTGACCAATCGTGCCGCCTCCAGCTTTCTGATTTCTTCGGCAATGAATTCTTGCCGCTCCAAGGCTTGCTTCCTGACCCTCTGCTTAACGGGCCGCGCGTGAGGACAGACAGCAAGGTGGTGCTCAATTACCTCCCTGTGAACACCGGGGATGTCAGACGGTTGCCATGCAAACACGTCGACATTCGCCCGCAAGAAGGCAATGAGCGCGCTTTCCTATTTGTCATCTAGGGTGGAACTTATGGTGAAAGTTCCTCCCGTTCCGTCCTCAAATCTTTTCATGGGGACGCCCTGAACCACCAGCGCCATGGCGTCGCTCGTCGTGCACGGCCTGGGTAGGCCGTGATGCTTGCGCCGGCGCGGGAGCTCCAGAAGGTGTCCTCCGATCTCTGGAATTCGTTGTGCCACCCGTAGGTAACACAACTCCGTCTCTAGATCCAGCGGCGTGTGGGTTGCCGCTGCCACTGCGAACGACGCCGCTCGCCTGGCTTGGATCACCGGAATGCCGTGGAGGCTCTAATCCTCTTCCTTCAGCACCCACGCCATCGCCCGTATGCGAGGGCACAGGCAAAATAGACATGGATGGTTGCGTCGTTGCAGCGCTCTTCTTCTTGGGTGGCATGATGATGTCGAAACTAAGGCGCCGATCACTAGATCAGGTTCACACAACCTTCAATCCCCCTACCTGGCACGCCAAAGATGTCGGCGTGCGACACCTATGGGATCCCAGGGGACCCCTTTACGATTCGGCGGGGGGAGAGGTATGCGCAAAGAGCAGAACCAACGATCGACGCGGGGCGATTTTACCCAGGTTCGGGCCGCTAATCAGCGTAAAACCCTACTCCTGCCTTGTGTTATTATTAGTGTTCTTGAGCCCAGGCTCCAGGAGCGCTCGCAATGAACAGTACATTCAAAGAGCAGCTATGCATGCAGAATGGGCCAGAAGATCCTCCTCCCCTGTAGCAGTTGCCTTGGGCCTCCTTTTATATCACAAAGGGGTCACCACAGTGGCAAAATGTACATACATTGAGGTGTAAAGTAGCTACAGGGCTATCATACCTAACCCCTGACGGATTAGGACGAACGCATTTAATGCACCGTGAGGTTTCCGTTTAGGTGTCCTCACTTTCTTGGGTATGGGAAAAGGGGCCATCCCATCAGCACCACTTAAGCTCTCCTCCACAGGCGCGTCGCCACGCATCCAAAGAAGGACCCAGAATGTCGGGCTTGTTGCTGTGCCAGAGGGATGGCACAGCAACAAAATCTTGCCGGGCGCTAAATCTTGCCGGGCGCCAAGCCTTGCCGGGCGCCGAATCTTACCGGGCTCCGCGGGCCACCCCGGCAAGATCTTGCCGGGGAAGCTGGCCTTCAGATTCCAGCTCTTCTTATCTGCTGATCCTCATATCTCTGACTTAAGGATTTCTTTGATGGTCTGAATCAACCTCGAACTGTTCCCCGACAAGCCTTGCCGCGAGTATGGCTATAACTGCCCGTGCACAAGTACGGGGTACTAATGGCCCAATACTTAGTACACCGACAAAAAGCAACTGAAAGAAATAACAAGCTTCAAAGGATTCGACGTCACTGGGCGAAGAAGTGGTTCAATTATGAAAATGTTCGAAGAAAATATCAAATCTTGTTTGCATTCACTCCTCCATGGAATGATTGCATCACTGAAGGTTGCCTCGGTCCAGATGATGAAAAAGCCAGGCCGCCTCCTCCTGCAAATGCTCATGCTGACTCACTGAAAACAACTGCTGATTTTCCCGAAGAAGTGGAAAAGAGATCCAAGGCCAAGGCCAAGCGTGATGCCAAGGCTGTGAAGAAAAATCAAATTGAACAAAAAAATGATGAGTTGACCTAGCAAGATCTTCAAGAGAAGAAGGAACGGGCCTCTTCCCGAAAGGAAAGAAAGGCAAGGAAGTCAGTTTCCCCTCGAGCTTCCAGGAAGAAATATGTCGCCAGAAAATCCAAGAAGGCAGCTTCTTCCTCGTCTGATGAGTCCACCAATGAAGATGCTCCTGAAGAAATACCAATGTATGATCAGCAAGCTCTTCTTGACAAGCCGTAACAAACTCCCTCACCAGCAAAAGTTTCACCTCCGTTGAGAATGTCACCAAGGATTGCTCGTGCTCCAGTCTCAGATAAACCTTCAGGTTTTGCTGCCCCTTCTGCGAAGAGAAAACTGATGCCCGAAGAAAAAGCTATTGTTGCTGCCAAGAAGGCCAAGACAAATGTTCCTGCTTCCACAGAGGAACAGAAATATGACTTCGATCTTATGATTGACATCATTAAAAGTGCCGCCTACGATGCAAAATTAGATGATCTGAGCAGTTTGGGCCTTCCTGATGATGTTACCAAGCCGGTGACAAAACATTTCATTAATCTGAGGAAGATTACCGAGAAGCTGAAACAAGTAGTTGAGGACAAGAAAACCATCGAGCAAATGAGACGAGATGCCAGCACTAAATCTGAAAGGAAGGAGCTGAACAAAGAAATTCTTGAGATCACAAAAGCTCTTAGTACTATGAGGAATGAGAAGATTGAGTGGCACTCAAAGCTGAAGATGGATGTTTCTCAGCTTTTGACTGAAGGAATGATGAGATCAAGCGTCAAGCAGATCTTGCTCGATGAAGAATAAAGGAAGAAAAGCGTTAGAAGGCAAAGGCCAGAGCCAACAAACTGAAGGCAATCTCAGATCGCCGTGTGTAGAATGTTGTAACTGATGCTCCCATTGACTCAAGTGCTCCTCTGCAGCAGATACCTGCATCCCCTCCTCGCAAGGATGATCCTATGCATCAAGCTGAGCCTGCAGTGGTTATCATTCCTACCTCTGTTGCTCAAGAGGCTGATGTTATTGACATCTTTATGAATAACCCTGATGAAGAAAATGTCCAGCCCGAGCAAGAAGCCCCAGAAGAGAAAATCGATGAAGAGATTGAGATTGAGAAGGCAGTTTCATTGCCTGCAAAGGAAATGCAAGTTGAGCCCTCCGGATCCAATAAGGAGGATGATAAGGTTGAGGGGGAGCAAATTGCTTCCCGAGAAAATGTAACCCCGGTCATCTCATCTGATGCCCCTACTCAGATGGAGATTGATCATACTCCTACTTCTACTGCCTCATAGCTAGAAGAGGAAGTAAAGAATCTTGAAGAGCCCATGGCTCACGAACAAGTTGTACCACCAGTTGTGCCCCAGAGACTGAAAAGATGCTATTGTGACCCAAGTGACTGAAGGAGTTATTGAGCCTCCGTCTATTGAAAATGCACCGATAGAAAAGGCCATAGTGCCTGAAATTCAGAAAAACGGTGAAGGAGTTTGAGCGAAAGAAAATGAAGGTCAGACAAGTGCTCCAATACCATCTATGCCAGAAAAGGTGAAAAGACCCCTTGCTCCACTCAAGCCCATCGATGAAGATTTGCTAGCGTCCGATGATGTTCGGCCCATGGAGACGAGTGATGAAGAAAATCTGAAGAATCAATAGGAATCATTTCCCTTGTTTCCTGCTGAGTATGGCTCAAATGGTCCTGCGTTCAATGAGCAGCTTCATCTTTAGAAGCTTGCTTTCTTTGGGACAAGCCCTTATGAAGGAGAAAGGACTTCGCTGTCACCCAGATTTTGGACTGAAGAACAAGCTATGTACTATGCCTGGATTTTATTCGGAAAGAATCGTGTCTTCAATCACAAGATTTTGAACTTTGCCAAGCTCGAAGAAATTCCCTACTTCCACCATGCCATCGAGCATTTTGAACATGCATTCCTAAACGGGTTTCTTTGATTCAACCATGGATGGAATCGAGAGGTAATCCATCAGTTCTATGCTACGCTGTACATCTCTGGAGATCTTGAAAATAGCTCAACATGGATCCTCGAATGGATGACCGGAAGGGAGAAGATCAAATGCTCGGCAGATCAGTGTTTGGCTTTGCTAAATCTTCCTCGGTGTGAGTTTGGTAAAGGTCGTGAACACAGACTGCACTACTGGGAAGTGTCCGAAGAACAACTTCACATGCTGATGGACCCCAATTTGGTTGGAGATGAATGCATTGATGTTGATCCTAAGAAGTTGGCCTATCAAAACAAGGTGATGTTTCATGTGCTATGCAATTCCCTCATGCCAACCAACAGACCAGATTCCATCAAAGGCATCGTGGGAAATTCTCTCTTGGCCATCTCTCAAGGAATTCGGTTCAATGTTCTAGATCTATTCATTCGCAATTTGGCTTGTGCTGCTGACAGTCCACAATCGTTGAAGCCATGTGCCCCGTGGATTATGTATGCAATTGAGCAGCTCATAAGTGAAAAGTTCTACTGCCCCTATATTCCGAAAGTTTTCATGCCACCAGTACGTGACAATCTCTGTATTGTGAAAGATATTGGCAAAGGAAAGGCACTTGTTGATGTTACTGGTACTGCGTCTACATCTGAGTCTGCACCGAAGGTTAAGAAAGCCAAGGTTGAAATCCCTCAGAATGAAAATCAAATTTGAAGAATAAGCTCTTCATTCCAGTCGCAAATATCTGTGCAGAAGCTTAGCAGTCCGGCATCATGTATCACAGCCAATACTGGCCGGAAGCAAGAAATTGACTCCATATCTACGTGAGGAATATGGCGATGAGGAAACACTTTCTTCTTGTCAAACAGCAGTGCAGCATAGAAGTTCATATGTGTCCTTGTCCAAAACCTTAGACGCCTTAGCTTGGACGAGTCATATGGTGACTCACCAATGAAGAAATTCTTTTCTTCGAAGAATTTGGCGCTGTTAAATTTTGGTCGCTTGAGGCTTTTGCCAATCGAGGACAGGTTGAAGATTGTGCTTCTTCTTTCTCACATCAAAGATTGGCCTAGGAGAGCCAGTTGAGTCATTGGGATCTGTGATGGCCAGACACATTGCAACTTCCTCAACTGTAGCAGTAGGAATTATATCAGTGCCTGCTGAGGGAACTGAGTTGGCGCGAGGCGGAGAGGCATTGACGACATCAACATTGGGGTCATCATTAGCAATTTCATCAGCTGCTGCAGCTGGAACTTCTTCAGGGATGCTTTGGAGCAAGGGTGGTTGTTCTTCAGAGCCACTTGGAATTTCTTCAGTGCGCTGAGGCGACTGAGGCTCTGCTGTGAGGGGAGTGGTGAGGAACAAATTTTGGTGAGCTGCTTCCCAATATTCGTCATGGAGTGGAGGAGTTGTTTCACCATCGATATCCACTTCCTCCTCATTTTCTTCAATCAGCGGAGTATGCTGAGGGCTTTGAATAGTCTCTTGAGGCGCAGATACATTAGTGTCAGCCTCAATTTCTTCATCCATTTGCTCTGTGGTAGCAGCAGAATGGGTATCCTCTTCTTCTTCATCAGCCTGTGGGATTTCATAATCCACCCCATATGGAACCATTTGAAGATTCTCAGGGTTATGAGTAGGGGGCGCTGATGAGATTGGTATTGCGTCAATGGGAATGACAATTGAAGACAATGTCGCCGTCTTCAATTTCTTCAGTGATTCATGCATCCATGGAGCTAATGCCTTTCTCTTCTTGGCTTCTCGCTCAGCGGCTTTTGTCTTCTTCGCTTCTGATGCAGAAGGAAGAGTGATGAGCTTCAAAGATGAAGTCATTGGTGGATCTGCTGCTGAGGAACTAGTTGGTGTAGTTTCATCAGGCGTGACTGATGTAGTCACCCTGGCAATTTCTTCAGGCGTAACACTTTCAGTCGCCCTGGCATTTTCTTCAAAAGCAACATCATCTGTTGCCCTTTCAGTTTCTTCAGGCACAACTTCTTCGGTAGATAAAGGTGCAGTCTCACTGGTCTGTGTGGGTGGAGGTGGAGCTGATAAACTTGATGGTGGAGCAGAACCAAACTTGGCGGCTTCTCTCTTGTTGTGGTCTTCAACTACCTTAGTTGAGGCAGTGATGAATCGTTCTTTGACGCCACAACAATGATTGGCATGCCTTTCATATTCCTTAGACAACTGAAGAATTTCAGACTGAAGTGTCACAAGCTATTGAGGAGATATTGAAAGCATGTTCTTCCTCGGCTCCTTCTCCTTTTGCACTTTCTGCTTGTGCACCAGTTTAGCCTGTGCAATCTTGTATTTCTCATTCAATATGAATGAAGAAATCATGTGGCTTGGACCAAGAGGAAGGTTCAAATCATCAAGAGGTGTGTCTGGGTTTGTGCACTAGATATCAATGAAATCGAGCAATTTCTTCGGGTCCAGCAGCATAGGAACAGAAGAATTCTTGACAATAGCAACCTGCTCTTTTTTTCTTCTGAGGAACTCCGCGAGCTCATCTTCGTCAGTGAGCCCATGTTCATCAACTTGAGGCACAACAACCTTGCTCTTGGGACTTGGCCTAGTACCACGGCCAGCAGTTGCCTTTTGCTTCAGCTTTGGTGTTGAAGAAGTTGGTGGTCCGGAAGCTGAGGCACTTGATGCAGAGATGGTGGCTGTATGAAAGCCCTCGGTGCGCTGGCAAGATGCGGGCACGACCGGTGTTGAAGCTCTGACTGTTGCCATTGAGGAACTTGATGAAGGAGGAGGCACTGAAGATTTTGAAGCCTTTGGTGCTGAGGCCCTTGCAGTTTTGGGATGAGCCACAGAGGGCATTGGCACAGTCGGTCTAGGCTTATGTGCAGGCTTCTTTTGCATTGATTTCTTTGGGGCACTGCCACTACCACTGCCACTAGCTTCAGCTGACGCCTTTGAGGCACAATTGAATTATTCAACGGACTTCTTTGCTTGTTTGGCCAATTTAGCCTAGCGCTTAGCCCATTCTTGGGGAAATTCTTCACCTCTTCTGATACTTGTGGGATCAACAACCTGTCCAGGAGCAAGCGGTGGTCTTCTGCAGGGAGGCTTAATAGTGAATTCCTTCATGTACTTGGGAGTGACATAATTGTAAGCCCTCCATTCATACACTACTGTAGGATGCTACTAATGCGACACTACAATCAGAGACCCTTTGACGAAACTATGTGCGATGCATTAATCACAAATGGTGATGTAATAAAACCATCAAAAAAGATGCGAAATGTTTGCGATGGTGGATACATCAAACACGGTTAAGTTTTTAGTTGCGTGTGCAATCCGGGGCATACAGTTCACTCGAATGAACTGTTTGAGATGAGGCAGAACAATAGAAACTAGCAGCCAGACGAAGGTGTGTGCGATATACGGCATACAGTTCACTCGGATAAACTGTTTGTGATTAGGCAACACAACAAAAACGATCAGCCAGATCAAGGTGTCTGCGATTGATGCCATACACTTCACACGGATGAACTGTTTGCAATTAGGCAACACAACAGAAACGGTCAGCCAGATCAAGGTGTCTGCGATTGACGGTATACACTTCAAACGGATGAACTATTTGCGATTAGCCACAACAAACAGAAACAGTTAGACAGATCAACGTGTGTGCGCTAGACGGGCACACATTCTAATTAAAAGAAGCATGCATGATGGTAATAACGAGTGCGCACGGTTGATGGAACAAGACATGTGCTGACATCGCTTATTGCGGTGCACCCTATGGTGCAAACGCCACATACGCGGCCAAGAACGCGTGCCCACGTTACGCCATCCGAGAATAGTGTCGCACTTCGAAATTATAACCGTCAATAAATTTTGAGCTTGTGTCCCGTCACATTCCAAATTACTACCATGCTATATTTAATTGCAAACCTGTTCACACAGATCAAAACCTAAATGGTTTCCACTTAGGAGCGTATTAGTACTCGGTTATAAATACTACCTACTCCAAGATGACTGTACATTCCTCCTCAACTCCTCATCCACAAAAACAAACAAGTCTTTCATCGTCGTTCCCTTGCGGCTGCCATGGCCCGCATGAGTTCTGGGTCGAGAGATTACTACCAAGGAGAGGCAAGCATGGAAGCGGAAGTACGAGAGATGTCCTGCCTCGCCACGAAAGCAGCCGACATGTCCCGCCGTGCCGCCGTAGCAGCACAGAGGTCCCGCCACGCCGCCGAAGCAGCACAGAGGTCCCGCCGCACCATCGATGCAGCAGACTGGTTCGGCCATGCCGCAGAAGCAGTAGAGATGTCCCGTCGTGCCGCGAATGCAACAAAGAGGTCCTCCCGTGCCGCGGCGGCCTGGGAAAATGTTTCGCGGGTAGGCGAGGACTCTCACAGACGCATGCGCGCTATGCTCGATGACTTGATGGGTTGGATCTCCGGCTGGATGAAGCTGTAGGACGAGATGAATGCCTCATTTGAAAATGCTACCAGTGTAATCCGGGGACTAGGGGAGGACAAGGCGAAGCTCCGCACCGAGCGTGACCTGCTGAGGGCGAAGATCACCGGAAGAGTGAAGGAGCACGAGGAGACCACTGCCTTGTTGAAGAGGATGGGCGCCATCGTCAAGAAACTTATAGACGAGAATGCCATGCTCCGCATCGAGCGCGAAAGGCTGGTGGAGGAATATGTGGATGCTACCAAGCAGCGTATTGAAGACATGAAAGAGATCATCGCCGCTCGCCACGAGAACTAGTCTCCACGGCCTGCAGCACATCAAGAAAGTACAGATCAGTGAGCCAGATCATTGTCTGTGTCTTCCTTCTTCTTTTGCCCTTGTGTATTTCGGGCGTTGCCGCATGTGGCTTTTTTAATTATCTTCCTAAATAAGTAAGACAATTATTATTCACTATCATCGTACTTATATATTCATCAGTCTTCTATAAGTCGCAGTCGATGCTATATAGGTCCGTCGGATCTTACATCAAGATCCATGCAAATTTTTCTTTTTAGATTTTCTTTTCTCTCTCTTAAATCTCAGTCGAGTGAGACATAGCCACGCCATTAAACAGGGGCTTGGGTGCCATTAATGGAGACGTTGCGAGAGAGGTGGGCGGCGGATGGAGGTCAAAGGGCTCTCCTCCCGATAAGCACGTGCAGGGGTCTGATCGCACGCCTCCCATACTCAAATAGCTACCCCGCACGACACGTCCTAGCCAATAAAAAAAGGGGACGTGTGGCGGCACGTAAATGGTAAGTAGAACGCCCACGGTTTCAATAATACTTATGTTTCCGATTGTAACATGACAACACTTGTTCCAAAATGACTTTGTTGATTGTTAATGTGTAAGCCTTCGCAAATCGGACAAAAAATGTACCACAGCATGTTGGTGCCATGTCATGACACCATGCCAAGTTTCATGATTTTCAGGCGAGTTTTGGATTTACGGGAATTTTAAAACCAAGTTTCTCGATGTTTCCGGCCGAGCCACGACGCCTAGATGTTTGAATTCCATTCCCATTTCTTGCATGGGACCTAGAAGTTCGCCCAAGTACACATAAATGATTTTTCAACCAACTTTGGCGCACTGGAGCATGTGTTGTAGTTCAAATTTGAATTGTGTGCATTAAATGCCTGGAAACTCAATTAATGTATAAAAAAGCCAAACGAACCCAGAATAATTCCAAAATTTAGCACGAAACTCCTATTGGTCTAAGCTGCCTCTGTAAAAATTTCAAGGAGGGAGAAGGCAGTGTATGTCATTTCGCACACGGAGGTGACACGTGCCCTCTCGGAACCATGAGCCTTCCTGAGAGAAGCTCCGGTTTGCAAGAAGCTTATACCAAAGCTTGTCCCAATTCGGCCAAAAAATTACCACAGCATGTTGGTGCCATGTCATGACACCATGCCAAGTTTCATGATTTACATGCGTGTTTTGGATTTACAGGAATTAAAAAACCAGGTTTCTCAACGTTTTCAGCCGAGCCACGACGCCCAGATGTTTGAATTTCATTTCCATTTCTTGCAAGGGACCTAGAAATTCACCCAAGGACACACATGTGATTTTTCAACCAACTTTGGTGCACTGGAGCATGTGCTTGTAGTTCAAATTTGAATTATGCACATTAAATGCCCAGAAACTCAATTAATGTATAAAAAAGGCCAAACGAACCCGGAATAATTCCAAATTTTAACACGGCACTCATATAGTTCTATGTTGCCTTTGTAAAAAAATCAAGGGGGGAGCTAGCGTATATCGTTTCGCACACAAAGGTGACACGTTCCCTCTCGGAACCACGAGCCTTCTTGAGAGAAGCTCTAGTTTGCAATAAGCTTATACCAAAACGTGTCCCAATTCGGCCAAAAAATTTAGCACAACATGTTGGTGCCATGAAATGACACCATGCAAACTTTCATGATTTTTAGGCGAGTTTTGGATTTACAGGAATTTAAAAACCAAGTTTCTCAATGTTCCTGGCCGAGCCAGGACGCCCAGATGTTTGAATTTTATTCCCATTTCTTGCATGGGACCTAGAAATTCACCCAAGGACACACATGTGATTTTTCAACCAACCTTGGTGCACTGGAGCATGTGCTTGTAGTTCAAATTTGAATTATGCACATTAAATGGCTAGAAACTTAACTAATGCATAAAAAAGGCTAAACGAACCCGGAATAATTCCAAATTTTAACACGACACTCATATAGTTCTATGTTGTCTCTGTAAAAAAATCAAGAGGGGGGCTGCGTATGTCATTTCGCACACAAAGGTGACACATTCCCTCTCGAAACCATGCGCCTCCTTGAGAGAAGCTCCAATTCGCAAGAAGCTTATACCAAAACTTGTCCCAATTCGGCCAAAAATTTTACCACAGCATGTTGGTGCCATGAAATGACACCATGCCAAGTTTCAGGGTTTTCAGGCGAGTTTGGGATTTACAGGAATTTAAAAACCAAGTTTCTCAATGTTTCTGGACGAGCCACGACGCCCGGATGTTTGAATTTCATTCCCATTTCTTGAATGGGACCTATAAATTCACCCAAAGACACACATGTGATTTTTCAACCAACCTTGGTGCACTGGAGCATGTGCTTGTAGTTCAAATTTGAATTATGCACATTAAATACCCAGAAACTCAATTAATGCATAAAAAGGCCAAATGAATCAGAATAATTCCAAATTTTAACACGGCACTCATATAGTTGCATGTTCACTGTAGATAAATATTCTAGCAATTCAAACACCATCCTTTCCCTCCGTAACACCATTTTGTCTTTCAAAATAGAATGAAAAAATCAGGTATACCACAAATAGTGTACTAGCAAGAATCGTGTGGGATGCGATATAAAATATCTTGGCGCACCGTCTTGTTAGGCTGATGCAGGAAGCTTCGTCGTCTACAGTCCACCGCCTGCGCTTGAACCACACTTGCGCGCCAGTTTCTCGTGGCAACGAGCGAAATTTTTCTACCACCACGGAAATATCTATCTCCCCGCCCCCCTCCCCACCAAAAGCCACATTTCCATTGTTCCTCCTTGCTTTCCAATTTCAAACCTTCACTGCTGCTTACTGGCAGCGCCGCCTCCTCGCCGGCGACCCTTCTTCATGCAGTGCCGCCTCCTTGCCAGTGACCCTTCTTCTTGCTGCGTGGCCTCATCGATATGGTTAGGTAATCCACACCCCACCCACACCATCCTCCTCCTTCCCTTTCCCACATGCCCCGACTGACGGCACGACACCTTCCGCCCAAATCACTAGCCCCGTCCTCCAATTAAGCACCGCCCACAGCCATTTTGCATGCAGTATAACAAGGAGCTCCGTAGCATCTGGCAGCGGAGAAGCAAATCGCGGCCGCACACGCGGACAAGGTCGCGATGGCTGCCATGCGTGCCGACTGCCAGATCTTGGAGGAGCACCTTGTCTTCGAGGCCACCGTCGACACCGCCACGCGGTTGTCTACTTTAAAATACAGTTCGTGTTGTTTTCTCGAGGCCACCGCCAGTGCCTTCTAATGATTTGTCCTCTGTAATGTTAATATGCAATCTGATATTCTAAAATGTAATGCTCAGTTAACAGTTTGGTCCAACAATTGCTAAATTTCATAGTACTGTTCTCAAGCATTCTTGGTTTCATTAACTATCCTATCTTCTAGTATATGTTCTATTCTGCAATGTCGTGCTCAGTTAACTGTTTTGGTTCATTTGTTCTGCTGTCCAGTTAACTGTTTGGTTCAATTCTTCAATTTGATTTTCATTTGTTGTGGGTATAATTTTTTATTGTTATGCATGTGAGAAATAAATCGAATTCGGCTGCACTCAATACATATTCTACTGATAGTATGGCAACTCTCAGTTAACCTGATCAAGATCTTTCTTATATGTGTTGCAGGGAAACAATGGGAGGTACTGCGGTTTACCATCTAGGTTTGCTCGTACATGGTCCTTTCACTAATAGTACATTATTGTGCAATTGCAGGAATCATTCTAATATTTAGGTTTCTTACAATTTGGTCTTGCACATGTAGGTCCTACTGTCAGAGGCTTAGACCCACTTTTCGACCCATTTTGCATATAGGAAAATGAGATGTCCATGAATATCAGTCAAGTCAGGAAACTCAGAAAGATTGTTAGGATAAAGAAACTTGCGACGAATAACAACAAGATCTTTGTTTGCACAATGAAGAAGACACCAGTCAACTATATGATGGTACTAACTCTTTTACCTTGTTTTTACCCCTTGTGCCATTTCAAAATTTATAACAGCGATTTATGCATATCTTTGTTTTCAGTACTTTCCAAAGTAGTTCATCGATGATTACCTCTCAAACCACCTGCATGGTCAAGAGGCGAGGAAGGTATTCATTCAACACCCACGGTACAATATTGAAGTCTTCCTGAAGAGGACGAAGGTTGGGTGGGCAATTATCCATAGCCACTGGCCTAAAGTTGCAAGGACATTCAACATAACCGAAGGCTCAATATTCGCCTTCCGCTTCTGCAGTTTCCCAGATGAGATTCATCTGTCTATTTACCATGTATGATGCTACTTTCCAAAGGTTTTCGATGTTGCATGTGAAACTCGGTGTTGTTGTGTAATGGCGTGGCTAGCTATATCCCTCTTTGGTGTAACTGAGTGCTGAAGCTATCTGATGTAATTCGATTATGAAATCCTGGTTGTCGTTATACGGATATGAAATATCTGGTGTGTTTTATAAGAAATGTCAATTTGATTACTACATGGATTATCAATAATAGGCCAATTACCCTGCTTATTGGGGTTTTCTATTGCAGGCGCTTACTCTGACAACACCATGGGCGATGAACTCAAACAACCCACACGGTTTCTAGAAAGTAGGCGTGTAGGATCAATTAACAATCACACACGACTTCCGGCAGAGAACTGTTTGCGTTAGGCCACCTTGCACAAACGTTTCCACATAAAAAACTGTGTGTGATATACATACGAATGGAAACGTTTTTCTGGGATTCACTGTGTGGGATGTACATACGAATGGAAATGATTGGGCCTGTATAATTGTCTTCGATGCCTCGCCCGATCGCACACGAGCTCATTTTGCCCGCGTGTGTTACCGGAGGGCCTATCCCCGACGGTTTCTGGGTCATGTGGGAAGGACCCCCCTATCGCACACTCACTAGGTGATGGTTTAAAACTCTATCATGGAAAGGGGGTAAAAACCGTTTGTATAGCACGTCTCTGCACCAGTGATCTGACCAGTATCTCTTTATTTTCTGCATACGAGTCTTGCGTTGCTTATCAGTCTCTGGACCATGAACACTTTCGTCAGGCATGTTGTACCCTAAGTCATTAGGGATCTCAAATGTCGTCTGTTCTTCCTTCCTCTTGCCACCTTTCTGTGGCTTCTTACCATCAGCCATTTTCTTCAACTGAGGATTTTGAACCTGTGAGGACTCTGATGAAGTTTGAAGTTTTTCCTCAAGTTGTGCTGTAAATGAATTAAGCTGATGAGAACCTATAGGTTCGTCTACAGACATTGTACATGTGAACAGAGTATAGTTGCGAGGAAATAGGGAAGAGTCACATGCGTTCTCAAAGATTTTCAAAATAACCAGTTGAGGAAATTGATCCCTTATCGTCTTGAAGAATTTCATCAAATGTTCTTGACTTAGGTTCTAGAGTTGTACAGATTTGAGTACTTTGCACAACTGAGGAATCTACTTGTTAAGCATTCAGTGATGAAATACACAAGACTGGCCAAATTGAAGTGCTTAAGAATTGGAAGAGTGGTAAAAACATCACTTGAAGAATTTCGAGTAGAGTGAAGATCAAAGAGGGACGGTAAATAAGCATTTAATTAACCCAATGATGAACTGGATGACGAGGCGAAGGAAATCATTAGCTCAGATCTTCCGTGCCCTAACTTGGTGACAAAAGACATCTACAGCGGTGGCGAAGGTGAAGAAATCCGCGTCCGGCGTGAGTACGTCGACGAAGAAGTCGAGGCAGCGAAGCTCTTCTTCTCCAGCGGTGATGAGATCCAGTGGCGGCGCTAGGGTTTGAGGACTTAGAGCGAAGGGAGCGAAGAGACGGAGTGAAATAACATTGATAGGGTCAAGGCTATTTATAGCCGCAGTGAAAACTAAAGGGTCCAAATTTTTTGGATAGATAAGCCCCCGACCATTCGCATCTCGATGACACATGTCACACATGCATTTTCACACTTATCCTTGCGTGTGAAGCGTGGGATGAGTTACTGTGGCAACTGCCAGAAATAAAACTTTGAGATTTTTAAAGTGTGTTCGCAAATTCTTCAGCTGTCAAGGACACAGTGAAGATTTTGAACAGTGTCAAGTAGAACGCATATGAAGGATTTATGAACAGAGTGGGTTGAGCTTAGCATGGAGGGGAGCGGGTCCGATCACATCCACATAGATGAAGAAATCGAATTGAAGAATTAGCAATATGTGGATGCTGTAGAGGACAAGAAAAGCTTGAATAAACATATATATATATCAGTGAAGAATAACCTCAAATGATGAATTTGAAAAGTTTGTTGAAATTGCAAATGACAAAAAACTCAAATTTGAAGAATGTCATAGAGAGGTGGTGGCGTTACCCACCGTATAAGAACTTTGATGACTTCAGGCACCGCGTACAATTGTCATAGGGTTTTGAGAGTCAAGTTCTTCATTAATCTCTTCACACTTGGAGGGTTAGTCTTCATTGATTGAAGAAAAATGTTACTTCGTGTGTTCTGCATCAAAGTCATAAAAAATGCATAAGCGTTAGGATGTGTGTCCATTTCAAAGGACATTCGAAGATTCTGGGATGTTTAGCTCACACCGCAACTTGCAGAACCTCTTTTCATCCAAGGGCTTAGTGAAGATATCGGCAAGCTGGTCTTCGGTCTTCACGTGGTCGATAACGATGTCTCCCTTCAACACATGATCACGAAGAAAATGGCGACGACTCTGAATATGTTTCGTCTTGCAATGTTGCACAGGGTTGTGGGCGATCTTGATAGCACTCTAGTTGTCGTAGAAGAGAGGGACTTTCTTCACGTTGACGCCATAGTCCTTGAGGGTTTGCTTCATCCATAGCAACTGTGAGCAGCAGGCACCAGCGGCAATGTATTCAGCCTCAGCTGTGGATAGAGCCACGCTAGTCTGCTTCTTTGAGGACCAATAGACAAGAGATCATCCAAGGAAATGGCATGTGCCTGATGTAGACTTGCGATCCACACGATCTCCAGCGTAATCAGAATCAGAAAATCCAGCTAGATCAAAAGATGAGCCCTTGGGATACCATAATCCAAGCATTGGTGTGTGAGCTAAATATCGAAGAATTCGTTTCACAACCTGGTGGTGTGATTCCTTCGGTGTCGCTTGAAATCGGGCACACATGCAAACGCTAAGCATAATATCTGGCCTAGATGCACATAGGTAAAGAAGTGAACCAATGATGGAGCGATATACCTTCTGATCGAAATCTTTACCATTTTCGTCAGTGCTGAGTTGACCATTAGTAGGCATTGGAATTTTGAGGCCTTTGCAGCCTTGCATGCCAAATTTCTTCAGGCAATCTTTGAGATATTTTTCTTGAGAAATGAAGATGCCATTGGGTTGTTGACGAATTTTAAGACCAAGGAAGAATTTCAGTTCTCCCATCATAGACATCTGATATTCTTCATGCATCATGTATGCAAATTCGTCACTTAAATGCTTGTTAGTGCAACCAAAGATAATATCATCAACATATATTTGGCATATGAATAGTTCACCATCATAAGATTTAGTGAAAAGAGTAGGATCAAGTGAACCGGGTTTGAAATCCTTTTTCTTCAAGAATTCCTTCAGTGTATCATACCAAGCCCGTGGGGCTTGCTTGAGGCCATAGAGAGCCTTGTTCAGTCTGAAGACTTTGTCCGGATGCTTTCGATCCTCAAAACCTGGTGGTTGAGCAACATATACTTCTTCCTCAAGCTTACCATTGAGGAATGCACTTTTCACATCCATTTGATATAAGATAATATTGTGATGGTTAGCATATGCAAGCAATACACGAATTGCTTCAAGCCTAGCAACAGGTGCAAAAGTTTCACCGAAATCAATACCCTCAACCTGTGTGTAGCCTTGTGCTATAAGACGAGCCTTATTTCTTCCCACTTGGCCATTTTTGTCTTGCTTGTTGCGGTAGATCCACTTAGTGCCGATGATATTGTGCTTGCGTGGATCAGGTCGATTCACAAGCTCCCACACATTGTTGAGCTCGAATTGTTGCAGTTCTTATTGCATGGCTTGAATCCACTCAGGCTCCTGAAATGCTTCATCAACTTTGGTGGGCTCTATGATAGATACAAAAGCATAATGCCCACAAAAGTTAACAAGATGTGAAGCCCTTGAGCGGGTGAGGGGACCAGGTGTATTGATGTTGTCGAGGATCTTCTCAATCTGCACTTCATTCGCCACTCGTGGATGAGTTGGACAAGGGCCTTGTTGAGGTTGAGCATTTTCCTCAGGATCATTTTCGTCAGGAGTGGCAGTTTCTTCAGGACGAGAAATGATCACTTCTTCTTCAGCTATTTCTTCACTGTGCACTATTTCATTAGTGCCCATCAGCTTGATAGATTCCTCACGAGGCATTTCATCTAGCACAGGAGGCAGGTGCTCTCTTTGTGAGCCGTTAGTTTTATTGAACCGCACATCTACAATTTCAACAACCTTGTTGTGATAGGTGTTGAAGACTCTATAGGCGGCGGTCAGAGCACGGCAACACGGCAGGACGGCTACGGCCACGCAAAGGTCCAGGGGAGAAAAGAAGGGGGTAGCGGTGCTCACGTAGGGGCACACGGTGGCCGGCGCGAAGTTTAGTAGCTGCAGAGGAGGGAGATCGATGGTGGCGAGGTTCCGGTGGCCGCGACTGTTGACGGAGATGAGGAGATCACTGCGCTGCTCCCCAAGTCGATGCAGAGCTCTAGCTTGATGAAGACGAGGGCCCCGGAGCGCGAGGACACGAAGGCGAGGTCGGAGGGGCTCGGTGGCCGCGTCTGCGAGCGGCGAATGGCGACGACCGCGCTCGGCCTCGATGGATCTGGAGGGAGAGAGGGGAGGAGCGAGCGAGGGAGAGAGGGAGATAGTGAACGGGGAGGCCAGGGGGAATGCACTGGCCTCGGCCTTATCCTCCCCGCGTCGGTGGGGCGTCGGTGGCGTCGCGCTGTCGGCGTCTCGCCGGCGGGCGCGCGGCGACCACGGGCGGGACGACACGCAGATGAGAGAGAGAGAGATGGGCCTGGTGGGCTGGTTCGGGGCACTGTGCACTTAGGCCCAGTGCACAGTGTCTCTTTCCTTTTTATTTTTCTGTTTCTGCTTTTTCTTTTTACAGAGAAAGTTTGGCATTATTTTGAGCTAACAAATGATTTTGCAAAGATGTGAAACTTGCTCACATAATTACTTTGCAATATCCAGCACTTTCATAAAAAAATTGAGAAATTTTGGAATTCATTTGGGATTTTCTAAAAATGGAAATGGCATTTTTAGTGCTGACTTGGCACTGTTTTTAATGCTTAGGCTCATTTTGAATTGATGATGATGTTGTGTTCCTTAACAGCAAATGGTTTTGTAATATTTTCTATAAAGTGAACATTTTTCCCACAAGTTTTGAACAACTTCAATTTTCACTTTGAATTTGAATTGGATTTTCATAGAAGGATTTGAATTGAATCTTTAACCAATATGATCAAGCTCTGCAAATGAAAATGACTTGGCAATATTAGCAGAGTGTCATAGTGATTATTACACAAGGGTGAGATAGCTGCCCCCGCCGACGAGTTCTACTACCACCCCGAGGGTGGTTACTACTACGAGCTTGCCGATGACCAGGAGTAGGATCGGAGGGTCCCAGGCAGGAGGCCTGCGCCTTTCGATCGTAGTGTTTTCTTTTGCCCCACCTTTCTAAGGGATTATCTGTTTTAACTTTCATATCTGTACTCAGATATCTGATGCTTCCGCTGACGCTTGTGCGCGAGCTTATGTATTCAAGCCCTCGAGGCCCCTGGCTTGTAACATAAAACTTGTATTATTTTAATTTGTGTTTTAGAGTTGTGTTGTGATATCTTCAAGTGAGTCCTTAGGCTTGATCGTGTGCATTTGCGTGTATGGTTAGTGCATGATTGAGCCGGGGGCGTCACAGGTTGGTATCAGAGACGACTGCCTGTAGGAGTCCCCCTTTCCAACTCCTTGGTCAAAGTTGAGTCTAGTCGTCCAAAACTGTTTTACTAACTTGGCTGTGTGGCTTACGGGCCCACGTCGCCAACTGGGTGGTATTAGGATCTTTTATTCCTCTTCCATACTCTGGGACTCTGATTTCTCTTCCTTTCGGGTTAAAATTTTACTAACTCCAACATTAGGTTCTCGTGATCACATCCATCCAAAGTTCTGAAATTACCTCCCTTCCTTCAAGATTGTGGGCCAGGTTCTGCTTACAGGATCCTTTTATCGAGGGCACCCTATGTTGTCACTTGCTGATTCCTCGCCCCAGCAGCTTTCTCCGACGTTGATGTAGCCTTTGCTATGTCTCATTGTGTACTTCCTTACCGCGTGCCTGTGCGCCGCCTAATTTGTCTAGCTGCGAGCGTTCCCGAGCTTGTACAATCCATTTGATTCTAACTCTGTGCATGGATTGGTATGTCTTTAACGACTACTATTATATATCTAATGCCCTTCCTGTTCATTACTCATGTTACATCGTGAATGACCTCTTACAAATGCAGTTTTTCTTGCTAAACTGCCCTTGTTGATTTGGCAGGATGGCTGACGATCCTCCACCTCCACCTTATATTGCCGCAATGATGCAGCAGTTTGAATTGAGCCGTCAGCTCAATGAGAGTTTGGTGAACCGATTGGAACGCAACGATGCTCGTCAGGAGCCTGGTCCGATATCGCTTCAAGATTTCGTGAGCCTCAACCCGTCTGTTTTCCGCAACTCCACCAATCCTATGCATGCTGATGATTGGCTTCGAGACATCCTGTTTCAGATGGAATCAGCTAATGTTGCTCCTGACAATTACGTCACCTTAGCGACATTCCAATTGAAGGGTCCAACTGCTCAATGGTGGGAAAGCCACAAGGGTATATTGCCTGCTGGAACTGTAACTACTTGGCCGGAATTTCAGTCAGCTTTCCGTGCACAGCACATTCCTCAAGGTCTGATGGACCAGAAGAAGCAGGAATTCCGCAAACTCACCCAGGGCACAATGACTGTGGATGAATATCAGAGGAAATTCCTTGAATTATCCCGCTATGTTGCGGATGACGTCTGCACTGACGCTCGCAAGCAGGAGAAATTTCATGAAGGACTGTGTACTGATATAAACCTCGCACTTGTTGTACATGATTGCACAGACTTCGCAACGCTTGTCAACCAATATTTCCGAGTTGAAACTGCTCTGACTAAGTACCAGGAGTCGCTCAAGCATACTCGAGATGTCGGCTCATCTTTGGGTCAGCCTGCTCGGAAACGTCAAGTCTGGATCCCACACAATGTTCATCATCGACCTGCTCCAACGCCAAGGCCATCATATGTTGCACCTTGTCTGCCTCCACCGCCGAGACAGCTAACGATTCAGGGTGGACAGTCCAATGTTGTGGCTCCATCCCATAAAGAGCAGAATGCATCTTGTCCTCCTGTTGGTCGTAAGAAGAATTGTTGAAACCGCCGATTCAGAAATCGAAATGTCATACCGTCTGTTGTTGTAGCCATGCCAATCATGTCGATGCTGAAAGGGCTCAGAAGGAACCGACTATCATGATGGGAACTCTCTCTGTTAATTCAGTACCAGCCTCTATCCTCTTTGATTCAGGAGCTTCGCATGCCTTTGTATCCCAACAATTTGCTCAAATACACGGGCTAGGCATGGAAGAACTACCCACTGCTATGGCGGTCCAATCACCGGGGTCCAAGTGGCAAACCACAATGGTAAGCCCCCACGACCAAATCAAGATTGGAGGTCTACTTTTTCCGGCATCTCTCATTGTACTCGGACCTTCCAACATAGACATCATTCTTGGTATGGATTGGTTGACAGCCCATAATGCTTTGATCGACTGTGCCGCTAAGAAAGTCCAACTTACCCATCCTTCTGGCCAGACAGTCAAATACTCAGTCTGAGCAGCTCAGGATGCCGAGAATCAGATATATGTTCTGAATGCATTGAATGCTTCACCTCTTGAAGGCATTGAGAACGTGCCAGTTGTTCATGATTTTCAAGATGTTTTTCCAGAAGAACTTCCAGGAATACCCCCTGCTAGAGCTGTTGAATTCATCATAGACTTGAAGCCGGGCACTACTCCTATTGCGAAGCATCCTTATAAGATGCCGCCGCTTGAACTCCTTGAACTTAAGGAGGAAATTGACAAGTCACTTAGAAAGGGTTTCATCCGCCCCAATTCATCTGCTTGGGAAGCACCTTCCCTCTTTGTCAAGAAGAAGGATGGTACGAATCGGTTGGTTCAAGATTATCGACCAATCAACCAAGCAACAATTCAGAACAAGTATCCGCTTCCCAAAATCAATGATCTGTATGAACAGCTTGCTGGATCATCGGTGTTCTCTAAACTCGACTTGAGGTTGGGTTATCATCAGATCCGTGTTCGCGAAGAGGATATTCCCAAGACTGCATTTGTTACTCACTATGGCTCTTATGAGTACACTGTAATGTCATTTGGCCTAACAAATGCTCCAGCTACGTTCTCCCGCCTGATGAATTATATCTTCATGGATTACCTCGACAAATTCATCGTGGTTTACTTGGATGATATTCTTATATATTCCAAGAATGAAGAAGAACATGCCGAACATCTTCGGCTGGTACTGGAAAAGCTGCGTGAACATCAACTATATGCCAAGTATTCTAAATGTGAATTCTGGTTATCTGAAGTGACATATCTCGGCCACGTGATCTCGAAAGATGGCATTGCTGTTAACCCAGAATGAGTTTAGGCTATTCTTGAATGGACCCCACCGAAGAATGTCAAGCAAGTCAGAAGTTTTCTCGGCCTTGCAAGCTATTGCCGTCGCTTCGTCAAGAATTTCTCAAAGATTGCTAAGCCTTTGACTGATCTGCTTCACAAAGGTGTTAAGTTTGAGTGGACAGAAAAATGTCAGGAAAGTTTTCAAACACTCAAAGACAAGCTAACATCTGCCCCAGTACTTGCTCCTCCAGATTCTCGCAAATATTTTGTGATTTATTGTGACGCATCCCGTGAAGGATTAGGCTGTGTACTAATGCAAGAGCGTAAAGTGATTGCTTATGGCTCTCGACAGTTGTGCCCGCATGAAGAGAATTATCCAGTACATGATCTAGAACTAGCTGCTGTCATCTATGCATTGAAGTTGTGGCGACATTACCTCCTCGGTAATCATTGCGAGATCTACACGGATCATAAAAGTCTGAAGTACTTGTTCACTCAGCCATCTCTGAACCTCCGTCAGCAAAGATGGATGGAGACCATTACGGACTATGATTTGGGTATTTCTTATACCCCTAGCAAGGCTAATGTAATGGCTGATGCATTGAGCCGTAAATCCTACTGTTGTGAACTTGAGGTCCAGTTACAGCAACCACTCCTGTATGAAGAGCTTCAAAAGCTAAATCTCGAGATAGTTCCTCAAGGATACCTAAATACCATGGTTGTTGAACCAGACCTTGAGAAGGCTATTAAGAGTGCGCAAGCTAAAGATGCTGAAGTTGATCTGATGAAGAAAAATCTTCACCTTGAAAAGTACAGGGATTTCTCGCGGTCTGAAGATGGAACCTTGTATTTCAGAGACCGCATTGTCGTACCTCGCTTCGAGCTTATGACTGACAAGGTCATGAAGGAGGCACATGATACACCGCTTTCTATTCATCCGGGTAGCACCAAGATGTATCGTGATCTCCGTCAAAGGTACTGGTGGTCTAAAATGAAGCAGGATATTGCTCGATATGTTGTTGAATGTGATGTTTGCCGTCGTGTTAAAGCAGAACATCAGAAGCCTGCTGGAATTCTGCAACCACTTCCTATTCCTTTGTGGAAATGGGATAAGGTGCACATGGATTTCATTACTGGCCTTCCCAAGTCACAGAAGGGTCACGATGCTATTCTTGTCGTCGTCGACCAACTTTCTAAGGTTGCACACTTTTTGCCTGTCAAGGAGACGATCACTGCTAGTCAGTTAGCAGAGTTGTATATCTCCAGAATTGTTTCACTCCACGGCATTCCGAAGGAGATTAGTTCGGATCGTGGCGGACTTTTCACCTCAAAGTTCTAGGAAAGTTTCCAAGAAGCTATGGGAACTCATATTACCTAGAGTTCAGCTTATCACCCCCAGTCTCAAGGCCAAGTCGAGCGAGTCAATCAAGTGCTTGAAGACATGCTTCGAGCTTGTGTTATATCGTTCGGTAAGAAGTGGGAAGAATCTCTCCCGTATGCGGAATTCTCATATAATAACAGCTATCAAGCCAGCTTGAAAATGGCCCCCTTTGAAGTACTATATGGACGTAAGTGTTGAACCCCTCTGAATTGGTCAGAAACTGGGGAACGACCGCTCGTGGGTCCGGATATTATTCAACACGCCGAAGAACAAGTCCGTATCGTTCGAGAAAATCTAAAGGCGGCTCAGGACCGCTAGAAGAGCAACTATGATCGCAAACGATGGGGTTTGACTTATCAACCTGGTGATCAAGCTTATCTTCGTGTCACCCCTATGAAGGGCACTCACCGCTTCAGAATCAAGGGCAAGTTAGCTCCACACTACATTGGTCCTTTCCGCATTGTTGCAAGACATGGTTAGGTGGCATATAAACTGGAGTTGCCACCGCAATTCTCTCATATCCACGACGTCTTCCATGTGTCGCAACTTCGCTGTTGCTTCAAGGAATCTCCGCACCGAGCAGTGGATCACGAGATGCTCGAATTGCAATATGACCTATCTTATAAGGAGCATCCGATCTGCATCCTCAATGAAGCTGAATGTCGAACCCGTCAGAAGATGACCAAGTTCCTGAAAGTGCAGTGGTCGAATCATACTGAAGATGAAGCCACTTGGGAACGCGAGGATCATCTCCGGGAGGAATACCCCGACCTCTTTCCTTCTACCTCCTGAATTCTCGGGACGAGAATTTCTTTTAGAGGAGGAGAATTTGTAACACCCCTGTGTAATAATCACTGTGACACTCTGCTAATATTGCCAAGTTATTTTCATTTGCAGAGCTTGATCATATTGGTTAAAGATTCAATTCAAATCCTTCTCTGAAAATCCAATTCGAATTCAAAGTGAAAATTGAAGTTGTTCAAAACTTGTGGGAAAAATGTTCACTTTATAGCAAATATTACAAAACCATCTGCTGTTAAGGAACACAACATCATCATCAATTCAAAATGAGCCTAAGCATTAAAAACAGTGCCAAGTCAGCACTAAAAATGCCATTTCCATTTTTAGAAAATCCCAAATGAATTCCAAAATTTCTCAAATTCTTTATGACAGTTCTGGATATTGCAAAGTAATTATGTGAGCAAGTTTCACATCTTTGCAAAATCATTTTTTAGCTCAAAATAATGCCAAACCTTCTCCGTAAAAAGAAAAAGCAGAAACAGAAAAATAAAAAGGAAAGAGACACTATGCACTGGGCCTAAGTGCACAGTGCCCCGAACCAGCCCACCAGGCCCATCTCTCTCTCTCTCTCTCATCTGCGTGTCGTCGCGCCCGTGGTCGCCACGCGCGCGCTGGCGAGACGCCGACAGCGCGACGCCACCGATGCCCCACCGACGCGGGGAGGATAAGGCCGAGGCCAGTGATTCCTCCTGGCCTCCCCGTTCACTCTCCCCCTCCCTCCCTCGCTCGCTCCTCCCCTCTCTCCCTCCAGATCCGTCGAGGCCGAGCGCGGTCGTCGCCGTTCGCTGCTCGCAGACACGGCCACCGAGCCCCTCCGACCTCGCCTTCATGTCCTCGCGCTCCGGGGCCCTCGTCCTCATCGAGCTGGAGCTCTGCATCGACTCGGGGAGCAGCGCAGTGATCTCCTCGTCTCCGTCAATAGCCGCGGCCACTGGAACCTCGCCGCCGTTGATCTCCCTCCTTTGCAGCTACTAAACTTTGCGCCGGCCACCGTGTGCCCCTACATGAGCACCGCTAACCCCTCCTTTTCTCCCCTGGAACTTTGCGTGGCCGTAGCCGTCCTGCCGTGTTGCCGTGCTCTGACCACCACCATCGCTGCCATTAACGCGCTCCCGAGCCCTTACGGCTCGAGCCAGTGGCTCTGGTGAGCTTCTGGAGTGCTGCTGCCACTGCCTAGCTAGCTAGCTCGAGCGCTGGCGCTGCGCTTTGCTGGTTCCGTGAACTCCCGAACTCCGGCGTCCGCTCCGCCGCTAGCCATCTCCGTCTTCGGCCGTTTCCGACCGAGCCACCACCGCAGATCGAAGCGCGATCATGCGCCTGTCCGAACGTGCCCCCTCACGCCCGAAATCGAGCCCCGTAGCGCAATCTCGCCCGTCTCCGGCGAGAAACCACCGCGAAAACAGTCGCCAGAGCAACTCCGGCGCCGCCCGCTGACCTGGCCGCCACGTGGACCCGCCTGGGTCACTGGCCGATGGGCCCCGCAGCCTTGTTGACCCCGTTGACTTGGGTCAACGCGCTGACTAGGCTGGTCCAGTCACTGACCAGTGGGCCCGCGTGGTTAATTAGCTAAATAGATTTTTAAAAAATAAACTAATCACTAAACAGACACTGACAACTGGGGCCCACCCCACTAATTAACCCTGTTAGATTAGTTTAAACCTCTGTTAAACCCAGAGAGGCTGACAAGTGGGCCCCACCTGTCAGTTTGACCAGTCAGCAGCCCAGTTGACTGCTGACATCATGCTAATGCAATGCTGACGCAATAACTCATTTCTGTTATTTAAATAATTTCAGAAAATGTTTAAATCTTTTAAAATTCGTAGAAAATAATCCGTAGCTTGGATCGAAAAACTTTGTATATGAAAGTTGCTCAGAACGACGAGACGAAGCTGACCGTGCCCTCTGTTTCCATGTCGGGACCCTCTATGAAGGTGGACCCGCAAATTTTAGCCTATTTCCGGTAGGTGAATAGTACACATATACCGGTTAATAAATCCAACTTAAATCCTAAAATAACTAAAATGACTTAGACATGTCTTTAGGCAACCCTGCACTGCACGATAGCATAGCATGCTCTCTGTTGCATATGTTTGCCGTGTATTTATTTGTTTCCTCCCCCTCTTCTCTCGGTAGACCCCGACACCGACGTCGTCCCCGAGGCCGACGCAGCTCCGGAGACCGACTGCACCGTTGACGACCTTGCCTTTGCCGCCGAGCAACCAGGCAAGCACCCCCCCTTTGAACATGCCTCTATCGCCTATTCTATTCTCTCTTGTGCTTGCATTAGAATTGCTGTTGCTACAGCTTTACCTATTCTGATGCATGACCTGATTTTGTCACCTGTTTTTGATAATTATCTGCTTGTCCTAAACTGCTTAGTATAGGCTGGTTAGAGACCCCAATGACCCATTTGTCCCAGTTGCCCTCACTGGATCATCAGAAGACTCAACAACCAGGCCCCGGCACCGCACATCACCCCCTTAGTTGTACGACACTGCAACGTTACTATCAAGTGCCGAGGGTGATACCTCGTTTAGCACTTCTGATGTTAACTCTGTAGAGTAGCTATCTAGTCGTGGTCATCGAGGGTGATTCCTCCTTCACCACTCCCGATAACGACGCCGTCATGCAACACCTCAAGTGTGAACCTCGAGGGTGATTCCTCCTAAGTTCACCTTGACGTTTACTTCAGGTGGAATCCTGTCGAGGGTGATTCCTCAGGTTTCCCATGGAGTTTGGACACACAGTTACTATGACTTTAACCATGAACCATGATAAAGTCGGGTCGGCCCTGAGGGGTACCCGCGCGAGCCTAAGTGGTGAGTGATGTGGAGACGGGTTGACCTGGACAGTACCCGAGAGATAAATACGAGGCGTGGCCGGGCATTCTTAGCCCTTGCCGCAAGTCCTCGAGATGGGGCGACGGGGTCACATCGATCGTGAGTCTCTGCTCGTTACCGCACTACCAAAACACCAATGATTTGGATATGTGATCTGAGTGGGCCTCTGGCCCAGCACTAACCATCACGCGGGAAAAGTTATGGGCACTCTGCATCGTGGTATCAGCCG
This sequence comes from Thinopyrum elongatum, assembly GCA_011799875.1. Lineage (NCBI taxonomy): Eukaryota > Viridiplantae > Streptophyta > Magnoliopsida > Poales > Poaceae > Thinopyrum > Thinopyrum elongatum. The sequence continues at coordinate 450,167,492 of CM022300.1, read as the reverse complement.
AAAGCTCTGTCAGACGTCCAGTTCAGCATTGCGGCACGGTTGGATCATGTCGGCCATCCGAGGCGACGCTGGTATCCACACAGCTCGCAACGACCCGGAGTGCAACGGGAGATGGGCCCAAGACCCCGGAGTGCTTAGGATGTAGACCGGCGGGGACCTCTCTGCTGAGCTTTAGGTAGGGCTACGGTGTGTCGTTTGGCCGAGGCCGGGCATGACCCAGAAAAGTGTGTCCGGCCGGAGTTAAGCGAGCGTGGTGGGTAAGTTGGTGCACCCCTGCAGGGAAGAGCTAATCTATGCATAGCCGGATCCTCGGTAACGGATGCTCGGAGTTGTATCCCGATCAATACAACTAGAACTAGATACTTGTGATGAGAAATGGATACTAGGGCTCTGGGATTACTTTCTCGCAGGGATCGAGAAAGGATCTCTGGCCGAGGTTGATACTGATTACTACTACTACTTTATGCTATACTAATCTACACTCTTCTAATGCTGCAAGACCGCTGAAGATGCTAGTCTTCGATAGGACTAGGCCTTCCCTATATTCTGGCATTTCTGCAGCCCAGTCCACCTATACAGCCTTCCTTTGATAATTTTGCATATGTAGTGTAGATCCTTGCTTGCTGAGTACTTCGGATGAGTACTCACGGTTGCTTTGCTTTCTTTTTCCCCATATCCGTTTGATGCAACCAGATGACGGAGCCTAGGAGACAGCTGCCCCCGTCGACGACTTCTACTACCACCCCGAGGGTGGTTACTACTACGAGCTTGCCGACGACCAGGAGTAGGATCGGAGGGTCCCAGGCAGGAGGCCTGCGCCTTTCGATCGTAGTGTTTTCTTTTTCCTCGCCTTTCTAAGGGCTTATCTGTTTTAACTTTTATATCTGTACTCAGATATCTGATGCTTTCGCGGACGCTTGTGCGCGAGCTTATGTATTCAAGCCCTCAAGGCCCCTGGCTTGTAACATAAAGCTTGTATTATTTTAATTTGTGTTTTAGAGTTGTGTTGTGATATCTTCAAGTGAGTCCTTAGGCTTGATCGTGTGCATTTACGTGTATGGTTAGTGCATGATTGAGCTGGGGGCGTCACATCTAAAATTTGTAGGCCTCTTACAAATCTTTTACAAAAGGATGTTCCATTTGTTTTTTATGATGATTGTGTAGAAGCCTTTGAAACACTTAAGAAAGCCTTAACTTCTGCACCTATTGTTCAACCACCTGATAGAAACTTGCCTTTTGAAATTATGTGTGATGCTAGTGATTATGCTGTTGGTGCTGTTCTAGGACAAAGAGTTGATAAGAAATTAAATGCTATCCATTATGCTAGCAAAACTCTAGACAGTGCCCAAAGAAATTATGCAACTACTGAAAAAGAATTTTTAGCTGTTGTGTTTGCTTGTGATAAATTCAGATATTACATTGTTGATTCTAAAGTTATTGTTCACACCGATCATGCTGTTATTAAATATCTTACGGAAAAGAAAGATGCTAAACCTAGACTTATTAGGTGGGTTCTCTTGCTACAAGAATTTGATTTACATATCACTGATAGAAAAGGAGCCGAGAACCGCGTAGCTGATAACTTGTCTAGGTTAGAAAATATTCTTGATGACCCACTACCTATTGATGATAGTTTTCCTGATGAACAACTAGCAGCAATAAATGTTTCTCATAATACTCCTTGGTATGCTGACTATGGTAATTATATTGTTGCTAAATACATACCACCTAGTTTCACATACCAACAAAAGAAAAAATTCTTCTATGATTTAAGACATTACTTTTGGGATGACCCACATCTTTATAAAGAAGGAGTAGATGATATTATTAGACGTTTTGTACCTAAGCATGAACTGGAACAAATCCTATGGAAATGTCACTCTGAAGCTTATGGAGGGCATCATGCGGGAGATAGAACTGCTCACAAGGTATTGCAATCTGGTTTTTATTGGCCTACTCTCTTCAAGGATGCCCGTAAGTTTGTTTTATCTTGTGATGAATGTCAATGAATTGGTAATATCAGTAAGCGTCAAGAAATGCCTATGAATTATTCACTTGCTATTGAACCATTTGATGTTTGGGGTTTTGATTATATGGGACATTTCCCTTCCTCTAATGGGTACACACATATTTTGGTTGTTGTTGATTACGTTACTAAGTGGGTAGAAGCTATTCCAACTAGTAGTGCTGATCATAACACTTCCATTAAAATGCTTAAAGAAGTTATTTACTGAGGTTTGGAGTCCCTAGATATTTAATGACTGATGGTGGTTCACACTTTATTCATGGTGCTTTTCGTAAAATGCTTGCTAAATATGATCTTAACCATAGAATTGCATCACCCTATCATCCTCAATCTAGTGGTCAAGTTGAACTTAGAAATAGATAAATAAAATTAAGATTACAGAAAATTGTTAATAGGTCCCGAAAGAATTGGTCTAAGAAATTAGATGATGCACTTTGGGCCTACAGAACAGCATATAAAAATCCTATGGGTATGTCTCCCTATAAAATGGTTTATGGAAAAGCTTGTCATTTGCCTCTGGAGTTAGAACATAAAGCTTATTGGGTAATTAAAGAACTCAACTATGATTTCAAACTTGCTGGTGAAAAGAGGTTATTTGGTATTAGCTCACTAGATGAATGGAGAACCCAAGCCTATGAAAATGCCAAGTTATTTAAAGAAAAAGTTAAAAGATGGCATGACAAAAGAATCCAAAAGCGCAAATTTAAAGTTGGAGAATATGTTCTTTTGTACAACTCTCGTTTCAGATTCTTTGCAGGAAAACTTCTCTCTAAATGGGAAGGACCATATATCATCGAGGAGGTTTATCGCTCTGGAGCTATCAAAATAAATAATGCCGAAGGTGGTCAATGGGTATATCTCAGGTACGCCTATTAATGTTGAAAGCAATATTATTCAAACCATGACACCAGAGGAACACATAAAAGAAACCTTCCGGAACACTCCAGAATCCCTAAAAAGAGGAGGTACGAGATACGGTAAGTAAACGGACTCCGAAAAATCCACAAAAATATTTTCTGTCAGTTTTGGAATATTTTAAAAATTGGAAAATAAGAAACAACCAGGAAGGCACCCGAGGGGGGCACAAGACACCAGGGCGCGCCTGGGCCCCCCGGTGCGCCCAGGTGGGTTGTGCCCACCTCGGGAACCTTCCCGACTCCGTTTTCCTCCCGTTTGCTTGTTTCCCAAGATAAAAAAATCTTTATATACTCCCCGAACGTATTGACCACCGTATCACGGAGAAATCTTCTGTTCTTCTTTCTTGCTGTTTTCTGTCAGATCTGTTAGGCCAGGCATCATGTCTTCTTCCTCCTTCAACAAAGTAGAAGAAGATGCTTGGTTGATGAAGATGGAACTAAAGAGAGAGGATCTAGAGGAAATCATAAAGGGTGATAAGGTCAAGGAAGTCGCAGGAGATCGAGTACCGGCAGAAGGGCAGATTGTTCCAGCAGCAGAAGAAGAAGACGTCCTACAACCTTACTATGATTATCTTACCCCTACTGAAATTGAAGCTTTCAGGGTCATTGAAATGGTTCGTGTGCAAAATAATATCTCACTCATGAAAATATTCTATTGCAAGAACACATCATCGCCCTCCAAAGCATCATCCATATATTGGAGAACCTCCTGAGCCTGAAGTGTGAAGCCACTTCATCACCACCTTCATCATCTTCTCCAACAAAAGAAACTTGAGTTCATGGTATGGGCACTCCCCTTGGCTTGTGCCAAGCTTGGGGGAGATGCCCCGGTATCGTATCACCACCACTATCTTTGCTTTTATCTATTTTAGTTTGATCTTTAGTTATCCTATGATTTAGTTGAATAAAAGTTTAGTTCGATCCTTTCTTTTCGAGTGCTTGCTTAGTGATCTATCGATGTAATCGTGTGCGAGATATATAATAAAGAGTAGTTTGAGTTTTGTTTCTTTACTCTTTTGTCAATAAAAGAAAGGAAAATAAATGAAAAGATCATATGCTAATCTTATGGTAAGTAATGACATCACATAAGGAAAAGTATAAGTGGTAAAATTTGTTTGAGATTGACAAACATAGCATTGGTCAATGATGCAACTCATGAAAGAATTAATAAGGGAAGAGAAGATTCACATGCAAATACACTATCTTGGACATCTTTTATGATTGTGAGCCCCCATTAAATATTTTGTGTCAAAATAGTTGACGTTGGACAAGGAAGACAACATAATGATTTATGTTTGTTCATATTCACATAGAAGTTATATTGTCATAGATCCTTTAACATGTGGTGCTTGGTCAATATCTTTTCTAGCCAAAAACTTCCGCACTAAGTAGAGATACTACTTGTGCATCCAAAAACCATAAACCCAAATCTTATTTTGAGAGTCCACCATACCTACCTATGGATTGAGTAAGATCCTTCAAGTAAGTTGTCATCGGTGCAATAAGGCAATAAAAATTGCTACTAAATGTGTTGGATCATTTAGTATAAGAGAATTGAGCATTGTTCGAACTTGTGATGGCAAAGTAATAAAAGCGTCGGACTGCATAATAAAGGTTGCTATCATAAGGGGCAATATAACGTGACGTTCTTTTGCATTAAGGGATTTGGCATACAAACAAATAAGCGCATGACAACCTCTGCTTCCCTCTCTGAAGGGCCTATCTTTTAATTTTATGCATTTACTTTTATGTAAGAGTCAAAGTATTCTCCCCTATTCCTCTTTATTTTCTCTTTTTGCAAGCATCATGTGGTGAGGAAAGATCTAGGCACATATATCCAGTTGGATATGAGTGCGCATGAGTTTTTATTGTTGACATCACCCCTGAGGTGAATACGTTGGGAGGCGAAACTATAAGCCCCTATCTTTCTATGTGTCTGGTTGAAAAATTTTGTTCATGGGTACGCTGTGAGTGTTAGCAATCATAGAAGATTAAATGATGGTTGAGTATGTGGACTTGCCTAAAGGCTCCGATACGTGACCCTTCCTGAAAATATGATGAATTGTAGTTGCAAAGTTGACTGAGAACATAGTTTGTTGGTTTTCAATAAGGTTTATGCTTTATACTTCAATGTTGTGATGAATTGTTACTTGTTCATGGGAAGTTATATGATAAAAGTTATTTGATAAAGTTTTATGTTAAAGTTCCTTGCTGTTATAATAATATGCATGATGCTTCTATGTCCGTATTTTGTTTTTATCGACACCTCTCTCTCTAAGCATGTGGACATGTTTTTCGATTTTGGTTTTTTGCTTGAGGACAAGCGAGGTCTAAGCTTGGAGGAGTTGATACGTCCATTTTGCATCATGTTTTCCTACTGATATTTATAATGTTTTTATGCATAATAATGCTTTTGGGAGTAATTCTAATGCCTTTTCTCTCATAATATGCAAGGTTTACACAAAGAGGGAGAATACCGGCAGCTAGAATTCTGGACCTGAAAAAGCTACGTCAGAGTTACCTATTCTGCACATCTCCAAATGAACTAAAAATTTACGGAGAATTGTTTTGCAATATATGAAGAATATTGGAGTAAATAACTACCAGAGGGGGCCCACCAGGTGGGCACAACCCACTTGGGCGCGCCAGGGAGCCCAGGCGCGCCCTGGTGGGTTGTGCCCTCCTCGGCCCACCTCCGGTGCCCCTCTTCTGGTATATAAGTCATTTTGACCTAGAAAAAATAAGGGGAGGACTTTCGGGACGAAGCGTCACCATCTAGAGGCGGAACTTGGGCAGGAGCACTTTTACCCTCCGGCGGAGCGATTCCGCCGAGGGAACTTCCCTCCCGGAGGGGGAAATCGTCGCCATCGTCATCACCAACAACTCTCCCATCTTTGGGAGGCCATCTCCATCAACATCTTCAATAGCACCATCTCCTCTCAAACCCTAGTTCATCTCTTGTGTTTAATCTTTGTACCGGAACCTTAGATTGGTACTTGAGGGTGACTAGTAGTGTTGATTACATCTTGTAGTTGATTACTATATGGTTTATTTGGTGGAAGATTATATGTTCAAATGCATTATGCTATTTAATACCCCTCTGATCTTGAACATGATTGTTATTTGTGAGTAGTTACTTTTGTTCTTGAGGTCACGGGAGAAGTCATGTTGCAACTAATCATGTGAACTTGATATGTGCTCGATATTTTGATGATATGTATGTTGTGATTCCCTTAGTGGTGTCATGTGAATGTCGACTATATGGCACTTCACCATATTTGGGCCTAAGGGAATGCATTGTCGAGTAGTTATTATATGATGGGTTGCTAGAGTGACAGAAACTTAAACCCTAGTTTATGCGCTATTTTGTAAGGGACTGATTTGGATCCAAAAGTTTAATGCTATGGTTAGATTTTATCTTAATACTTTTCTCATAGTTGCGGATGCTTGCGAGGATGTTAATCATAAGTAGGAGGTTTGTTCAAGTAAGAACAGCACCTAAGCACCGGTCCACCCACATATCAAATTATCAAAGTAGCGAACACGAATCAAACCAACATGATGAAAGTGATATGATGAAATTCCCGTGTACCCTCAAGAATGCTTTGCTTATCATAAGAGACCGTTTTGGCCTGTCCTTTGCCACAAAAGGATTGGGCTACCTTGCTGCATATTATTTACCGTTACCGTTACTTGTTCGTTACAAATTATCTTGCTATCAAACCATCTGTTACCTACTATTTCAGTGCTTGCAGAAAATAACTTGCTGAAAACCACTTGTCATTTCCTTCTGCTCCTCGTTGGGTTCGACACTCTTACTTATCGAAAGGACTATGATTGATCACCTATACTTGTGGGTCATCAAGGGACGAGTAGTGTTCATGATTGTCTTCGCGAAGTGCTTGGATCTAGTCATTTTTTCAGCTTCACAAGCACGGCCAAGGTGATCTTTGACAAATTTGATGCCCTCGACACCAATGATATGCTTTTTCTTGACGAGTGTGCTCAAATTCTTCAAGCCAGCATGTCCAAGTCGTCAATGCCATAGCCAGCATTCTGAAGCTTTTGCCAGTAGACATGTGGCTGGTTGAGGACCTAGAGAGCAATCTACAATATACAAATCACCTCTCCTAAAGCCTTCGAAGACTTTGGACTTATCATATTCCATTAGCACAATGCATCTATATTTGCCAAAGATGAAAATCATATCAAGATCACAAAGCATTGAGAAAGACATGAGGTTGTATCCTAAGGACTCGACAAGCATCACCTTTTCCATGTGTCGATCCTTTGAGATAGCAACCTTACCTAGACCCAATACCTTGCTTTTTCCTTTGTCGGCGTAGGTGATATGCTTCAGATGACACGGAGTAAGGGGAGCATTGGTGAGGAGATTCCTATCACCAGTCATATGATTTGTGCAGCCACTGTCCAGAACCCATTCAGTAGCTTTTGGAGTGTCATCCTGTAGAAGCATTAGTCTCACTTACAAATTCATATACTTCAGTTAAAGAATATGATGATCAATTTCGTCAGTGAATTTCAGTAATAAGCATATAACAAGCAGCATGGGATGTGTTAAATGAGGAATTCATTTCATCATGATTAGCTTGCATCCCAACAAGAAATTATGTCAGGCCTTCAGCAAATTCATCAGACATTTATTGTGTCTGAAGACCTGACCCTGCAGAAGAGATTAGTTCTTCTTCTTAACCACCCACATCTGAATGGGTGGCTGAGAAGCAATGTAGTGCAAAGCATTGATAGAGAACTTAGGCATTGAAGAATATGCATTCCTCTTCACAGGAGGAGTATAATACTCATAAGAATATGCAGAGAAATTCTTAGCAATTTTGTGCACATAGTGATTTGAAGAATAATGCACATCTTCATCAGATCGATGTTTGTTTCTCGGCATTGAAGAGTTAGTACGAGCATAAGTTGACTTGTGTCCATTTGACAACTTTGGTCCAGGTGAAGAATTTGCCCTAGGATAGTTCCTTTTCTTCGGTGGTGTCATGATGACATTCACCTGAAGATTTTGAAGGACATATTTGGGCACCCAGATTTTCTTCACTGGGGAACCATTCTTGCAGTTAGTACCAACAAATCTAGCAAATACTTCACCATTCTGATTTTTGAATAGCTTATAGTTGGAGTCAAATAACTCATCAAAAGAATGTGGAGTATCACATGTAAAGCCAGATAGAGTGGATGGATCTACTGGTGGACCTTTTGCAGCAACCCATGTAGTTTTGGGATACTGCTCAGGTTTCGAATAAGAACCATCATCATTCAGCTTTCTCTCAAAAGCAATACCCTCTTTCCTAGGGTTCCTGTTGAGAATCTGCTTCTTGAGCACATCACAAAGGGTTTGGTGCCCTTTGAGGCTTTTGTACATGCATGTGATGTACAATTCCTTCAGACCTGCATTATCGTCAGTGACACTTGTGGTCTCCTCAAATGAAGGGATTGAAACCACAGAGAATTTTGAGGAAATAGCAGTAGTTGAAGCATTTGAACATTCAGCTGAAGAATTTGTATTATCGCATTCAAGGCATTTTAAGCATGGAGCAACAAATTCTTCCTGAGAAGCGCTGATCTGTTGAGCGAGTAATAAATCATTGTCTTTTTGAAGATCATCATGAGACACTCTCAACTTTTTGAGTTCTTGCTTCCTTTAAAGAAATTCATAGGACAGCTTCTCATGTGTAGCTGAGAGGGCCACATGACGACTTTCAAGTTTGTCATATTGTGACTTTAGGCATCTGAGATCCTCAGACAAACCTTGACTGCGATCCATTTCCTCATCTAAACGATCATCACTTTTGTCTAGTAGTTTTTGAATCTTTTCCATGGCATTTTGTTGTTCAGTTGCAATTTTAACAAGTTTCTTGTAGCTAGGTTTTGCTTCACGTTCAGAGTCATCATCACTTGAAGTATTAAAGTAAGCTTCTCATGAGGTTACCTTGGCACCTCTTGACATGAAGCAATAGGTGGGAGCATAGTCATCAGCATAGTGTTCAGTGTTGGTGGAGTCACCCTTTCTTCATGATCGAAGATGGACTTGCTGACAAACTCCATAGCGAGGGCCAAGCTTGCAACCCCAGAGTCAGATTCCTCCTCAGATTCCTTAGCTTATTCAGATTCTTCCTCAAAATCCATTAAATTTCCAATGAAAGCGCGAGCTCTGCCGGAGGTGCTTTTCTTCTTTGATGAGGACTTTGATGACTTCTTCTTCTTGTCATTAGAATCATCATCCTTGCTAGATCTTTTCTTCTTTGAGCCCTTTTTCCAGAGGGGGCAATTAGCGATGTAATGGCATGTCTTCTTACATTTGTGGCAAGTTATTTTGTCGTAGTCGCGAGTAGAAGCTTCAGCGTTCTTCGAATCGTACTTTGAAGACTTTCCAAAACGGTTCCTTTTGGAGAACTTCTGGAACTTCCTCACGAGCATAGCTAGTTCTCGGCCAATTTCCTCAGCATCATCTGTACTGCATTCAGATACTTCTTCTTCTTCTTCAGATGAAGAAATGGCCTTTGCTTTAGCCTTTTCCTTTAGAGCACGAGGTCATCCATAGCTGGGACCATACATATCTCTCTTCTCCACTTGTTGAAATTCATGAGTGTTGAGCCTCTCAAGAACATCTGCGGGATCAAGTGGCTTGTAATTAGGACGCTCTTATATCATCAGGGCCAAGGTATCAAAGGAGCTGTCAAGAGACCTCAGCAATTTCTTCACCACCTCGTGGTCAGTAATATCAGCAGCACCCAGTGCTTGTAGCTCATTTGAGATATCTGTGAGGCGATCGAAAGTTTGCTGAACATTTTCATTATCAAGCCTCTTGAAGCAATTGAAGAGATTGCGAAGCACGTCAACTCGAGAGTCACGTTGGGTGGAAACTCCCTCATTGACCTTGGAGAGCCTATCCCAGACCAGCTTTGATGTTTCCAGTGCACTCACTCGGCCATACTGCCCTTTGTTGAGATGTCCACATATGATGTTCTGCACTTGAGAGTCGAGTTGCTTGAATCTCTTCACATCAGTTGCATTGATGCTCGGGGAAACAGTGGGGACGCCGTTCTCAACGACGAATCAGAGGTCGTTGTCAATTGCCTCAAGATGCATGCGCATCTTGTTCTTCCGGTAGGGATAGTTTGTGCCATCGAAGATAGGGCACGCAGCAGAAACCTTGATCATACCTGCGGTCGACATAACTAAAACTCCAGGTGGTTAAACCAAAATCACACAGACAAAGGGAGTACCTTGCTCTGATACCAATTGAAAGCGCAGGTTTACTCCCAGAGGGGGGTTGAATGGGAGATTTTTAGAAATTCGTCAAGCTCTGAAGAACTTGACGAAGATCAGAGTGAAGAAATAGAATCACAAGGGAAACTAAGTCATCACAGAATCAGAGTACATGCAATCAGGATACGTAAGAGTGAAGAACATGCAATCATACAATCATACACGCATGAAGAAAATGAACTGAGGAAATAAAGATAGCGAGATGAAATTCTTCAATTCAAATTCGTCAGAGCACATATCTCAAATTCTTCAGCAGTGGAATAAAGTAAGAGAGGGCTGAGGAATTTGAAACCAGGTTGGCTCGGTGATGACAATGGAATTTGGTAGACCAATTCCAGTTGTTGCATCAACTGTACGTCTGGTTGAGGTGGCTAAGTCGCAACTCAGAGTACACACAGTCCTCACCGTATTCCTCTTGAGCTAAGGTCACTTAGTCCTCACCCAATCACTCGTGGTAAATCTTCAAGGTAGACTTCCAAAACCATCACAGACTTGTTCACCGGCACACCATAATGACTCTTGGTGTACTCAGAACTTGATGCCCAACCGTCTGGAAGAATGACAGTCTTCAAAGGTAACAGGTGTCGGATCACATAGATCAATCTCTTCAGTGATGCTCAATCACTTTGGCTCTGGGTTTTTCCTCACTTAGGATTCTCTCAAAGTCGTCGGAGGATGGGTTGCTCTCTTATGACAAGTGTCAAGTTCTCTCGGAGCAGCCAACCAACAAGTGGTTGTGGGGAGCGGCTATTTATAGCCTGGGGGCAACCCGACATGAATTGTCATAAATGCCCTTCTCTGATTCGACCGTTCTCAGGATAAGGATCGACTCGACAGCTGGCACGCGGCACAGGAACGGTCAAAATTTGAACTCTCAAATTCATCGGGGCACTCAGCTTCCTCACCTTTAGGCAGAACACACTGGCGAACTCCTAACTCCTCAGCATGACCAAATTCATCAGCGACCAAATGAACTTCGTCACTGTCGCTGGCAATTGCGTCAGCTGCACTGGAGATTTCCAAAGGCTTCACTCGAAGCGGCTTTTGTGTATAGGTTTGAGCATCACTTTGGAAATGTGAAATATGATTCACCTAGACCCCCTTTAACAGTACGGTTTTTCCTATGACTCAAAGAAGAAGAAAAGAAACTACAAAAACAAAAGTCTTCAAGCTTCAAAGTCTTCACATCAATTTCTTCAAAGGCCGTACCAATTTCATCACTTGAAGAAATACATTTTTAGGGGTCGTCTTCTATGACTCTGTCACCTGTGTACACTCACAAACTCATTAGTTCCTCAACCTATTTGTCGTCAATACTCCCAAACCACTAAGGGGGAACTTAATGCACTTACAGCAGGGAAGAGGGGGAGACGGCGGGGAGCTCACCGTGTGGGCGCACGGGGCCCATTGAATGCTTAGGAGCGCAGGCTGACTGGAATCGAGGTCGAACGATGGCGGGGATCCGAGGAAGAAGACGTCAGCTCTGCGGTGATGTAGGGGTGATGAGCTCGAGTCCGGGGTCGGGGAAGACGAAGTGGAGGCAGGCGGTCCTAGCAGACACAGCAGCAAGGCGCGGGGGTGGGGGTCGCAGCTACGGCGAGACCATGGCGACGGCAGTGCTCGGGCGAGGTGGAGAGTGAGAGAGAGCACGCGTGGGAGGGGGAGGAGTGAGTGGGAGTGGGGCAGGGGACCGGGGAGAAAACCGAGCAGGCGGGGGTGGAGATCTTATTCCCTCTATGCCGATGACGGTGAGGTGGTCCGGCAGGGACGCGCGGGCACGCGCGCCCTTGTTCGTTCCTAGTAGCGAGGTTGGGGGCGACCAAGGGGCAGGTTAGGCTGGGCTGGGCCTGTCCCTGTGGCCTAAGGCCCAGGCACATGTAAGGTTTTCCCTTTTTGTTTCTTTTATTTCGTTTTATTTGTTTCTGTTTTATTTTAAAACCAAAAGCAAATGTCTTTTATAAAATATGGAATTTAGCTCACAATTCTCATTGCAATTTTTAGGAACTGCCACAAAAGTTTGGGATTTATTTAAAATAGTTTGTATTTTTCATAAGTTTGGAATAGCACTTAAAATATTGTTTTGGTCCTGTTCTAAATGCTAGAGCCCAAATGAGCAAACAAGTGAAGTTGTTTTTCTTCACCAATATTTGTTTTGAAATATTTGCTAAATGGTGAACTATTTTCCAACCATGTTTTTGAATTTAAATTCTCAATTTAAATTTAAAATTTTGAATTTGACTTGGATTTTTATCAAGGGGCAATTTGGCTTACTCAATCTTGATGACATGGCACCATTAGTGTGAGGTTACTGTAGCATGACACTGGGGGTGTTACAGCCTTCCATACCAACGCTTTCCAAGGAATTTACTATTATCATATTACATTTTTTCATTTCGGGACTGGGCATCCCTATTACCAGCCACACTCTCGTGCAATGACAAATGAACAAACACTCATCATGAGAATAACCCACCTAACATGGAAGATATCGGCTACCCCCTGCTGCCACATGAGCGGTACAGGCACACAGAACGGAAATTTATTTTGAATAATTAGAGTTGGCACATGCAAATTTACTTAGGACGGCATGGAAATACAGCATATAGGTAGGTATGATGGACTCATTTGGCACAACTTTGGGTTTAAGAGTTTGGATGCACAAGCAGTATTCCCGCTTAGTACAAATGAAGGCTAGCAAATAGGTTGAGAAACGACCAACCAAAAAACAAAAATGGTCAGAAACATGCATTGAACATAACTAACACTGAATAATGCACCAAAAGAAGGATGTAACTTCGTTGCATAACTATTGACTTTCGTGCATGCATAGGGAATCACAAACCTTAACACCAATATTCCTACTAAAGCATAATTACTCACCAACAGACTCACATATTATCATCTTCATATCGCAAAACTATTTCAAGGAATCAAACTTATCATATCCAATGATCTTCATTAAAGTTTTTATTATATCCTTCTTGGATATTCATCATATTGGGGCTAAATGCATATCTTGTGCAAATTACCATTACTATTATCAACTCTCAAAAAGATATAAGTGATGCATGAGAGTGCAAATATTTCTTTAAAATATAATTATATCAACTCTCAAAAAGATATAAGTGAAGCATGAGAGTGCATTTCTTTAAAATATAGTCACCGTCGTGCTAAAAAAAGATTTAAGTGAAGCACTAGAGCAACTGCCTTGCTCAAAAAATTTAAGTGAAGCATATAGAGCATTCTAACAAATCATGATAAACGTGTGGCTCTCTCAAATAGGTTGTTCGCACACGAACACGTCACCGTGTACCCTCGACGTCGGGGGTGATGCACCGCAGCTCACGTCAAAGGAGACCCGGCCAGAAGCGCGGTACGCAAGCAGTCTGGCGGGCGCTTTTGTAGACCCGAAACCCCACACGCCCGGGAGGGACCCCGTCAGGGCACGCGGCGGCTATGGGCTGCCCTAGGTCAGCCTGATCGACCCCAGGGCCTCGATGTTCGCCGCCCTGCAACAAGAATAACGAACGAAGAATGAGGAAGAAGAAGAACAAGGGAGAGAGATAAAAAGTAAAGGTAAAAGTGGTAGATAGATTTGTTCGATTGCGTGTTGTTCAATCGGCCGTCACCTCTCATCTATTTATCAGGCGGCTGGACTTCCCGTACAAGAAAAGGACTAAAAAGTCCGTCCAAAACGTCAAAAACCCTAACCTAACTCGGACAGGAATCATTGGCAATTTTCCGGATCAACTCGGAGCCACCGAGTGGTTTGCTTCGGTCCCACCGAGTGAACGTGGCCAACCTTCTGTAATCTCCTGTAATTTTCCGGATCAACTCGGTCTCACCGAGTCAAATCAACTCGGTCGGTTCGAAATGGCTCTGCAGCTTGTGTTTCTGATCTTATTTTGGCTCCACAGGTTGCATACGAACTCAGATTAAGACGAGTTTTATATCAAAATCAACCGTTTCGACGAGACGCACAACTTTCATGTTGTAACTTTTTCTATATGAGGCCATATTAATTGAGTTTCTGCCTACTTTATAATCTGATGTCAATTTGAGCATCTCTAAACTTGTCATAACTTTTGCATCCGAGCTCCGTTTTAGACCGTCTTCATATTCATCTTGATCTTCTCGAAGAGATCCATTCCATGGTGACTTCCAATCATAAGTTTGAATCAATCTTGACATAGCTTTAAACAACTTTTATGATTGTGCCATTTTTGAGCGCCAACACATGCCCCCCTGTTTTTCGGCAAAGCTAGCGTGCCGAAAAATAACTTGTGCCGTATTTACTCTATGGACGATGTCAACACTCCATCGGCCATGTCTACTTAGGGCGATAAGTATATATCGGCCATTGCTTGTGTGAACTTCTTGATGCAAACTTGGGCGAAATCTTCTCAACTTCATTAACAATCCGGTGATAAAGTTCCATAGATATGTATCTCAAAGCCATCCTCCGAACCATATTGTTCACCCTTTCGCTAGGATTTTACAGATAACCAATAATGAACTTCCTATAATCCTTGCTTTCGCCTGCATAAAAATTTCATTAGTGGCCAAAGCGGTGGGCTTTGGTTCGGCCTTACCTATGTCGATGAGACCAAGCATCGGCTATTGATAGATATGCAATGCACCATGATCAACGTGGTAGCCGGATGCTTATTGTGCCAACTCATTTCCTCTTCAATTGTCATGTCTAAATATATGAGCAATACTAAAGCAACCCAAGGTAAATTCTATATCTAGACATACCTCAAGGTAAACTATAAGTGATTCATCAAAACATTGATAACCCTTGGATATTTGTTGCACTACTCATAACGAATCGCCGAAAGCCTCAATGTGTAGCGCCTATGGCACCAAAAAGCTCCATACCGAAAAACATTGCATATTTGGCTTTGATTCTTGTGCAAAAAATATTTTAAGCGGCATGAGGCTTCACAAAATAGCACCATAAGGAGATATATAAACAACACCAACACCCTGGCCATTATTACGAATTCAACCATCAAAACATAATCTCCATAGTACTAGAAAGACAAGGATAATATCAATATTATGGATGTCATAAATCCGATGTTCAATAATAAAACAACAATGATTTGGCCTCTCATAGACTTGAAAAATTTGTAGGCCAAATCATATATATTAAATCAAAGCATAAGCCCACTCACCAATTTTGCTATGAATTGGTCTATGCAACAAATTTTGAATGGCATCGGTCATAATGTCTTAACTCCATGCAAGCATAATATAGGCATACATATAGATTTCCATGAACATGTACCTTGTCTTGCTCTCCAATCAAACTAAGGGCGATGTTAGAATACTACACCGGCCATGCTTTGTCATATTCTTAGGGTGATAAAAAATATCGGCCACCTCCATAAGGATCATGTAGAATTCATCCACCAAAGCATGTATATCCGAAATAAACAAATGAAATGACAAATCAAGTATTTCGGCTCTTTGGATCAGCAACAAACTTGTAGCTAATCAAATGTATAGTGATTTGGTAATACCCTCTCATGATATAGAAAAGTATGTTGGATCCATGGATCAAAATAAATCCATGGAGGGTAATTGATCATACCTAGGGATGAATTCCATGACAAAGGCAGCAATGGTATGGTTGAAGAAAATGGATGATGTGCTAACCGAAGATTTTGATGTTGTGATGCACACCTTCGGCTTAATTGTTTGTTGCTTCCATCCTTCTCTCTCTTCACTTTTATTGTACTTCTTGTAATGGAAGCTTGCACATAATTATTATTTTGAGTACTTCCTTTCGGAACCCATGCCATATTCCTTTCCTCAAGTTCTTGTGCACTAAGTTTTTGCAATTTCTTCTTTTGCCAATATGATAAGCTACGTGGGCACCCCGGCTATGATTTTGTTTGAAGCAATGGCAACTCTTGTTTTACCTTGTGCACTCTCAACTTCTTCTCTTCAGATTTGGCACTTGATTGACTTGCCTCATCACCTTTAGTAGCCAATGTCAACACTTTAATTGGCTCTTTTTCATTTGAGATCAAATGTGAAGTAGCACTCTTACGACCATCTTTTTTAACACGGTAAACTTGCTTGACCACCTCTTTCTTGTTCCTTGAGCTCCGAACCGATTCCTTATGATTGAAACGATCTTTGACATGTGATTGTTCATCAAATGTTGATCTTCTTGGAGCTGCATAATGTTGGTGAGACAATCTAAAATAAGATGGATTATGTGCCCCTGTATCATACCTGTCCCATGATGGATATGGATTTACATGAGCACAGGGAGGTATCCACGACATTGGAATTGGCAGCCCAAAATAAGGATATGAATATGTTGCATTATAATTCTTACTTTGCCCATACCAATCCTCAGATTTGCACATAGGGGGTGATCTTGATGCTTTTGCACTACTTGGCCGATAAGAACTTTTTTCTTCACTCTTCTTTTGATATTTTTCCAATAGCTGCGTGAAAGTGACTTTCGGCTTTTTACATTTGTGCTTGCCTTGGCCTTTGCTGTCTTTGGTTGTGCTTGCACCGATCTCTGAATTTTCTTGTTGCCCCCCAGTACTTGGCATCTTCTGTGCAACCTTTATGGAATTCCCGCCTTCAAGAATATCTTCATTGTGCTCTTGAACAACTTCTTTACTGAAAACTTGATCCCATCATACACTGTTTTTACCTTCTCATCATTTAATGAATCAGCTTGAAGAAGCCGATGCAAATACTTTTTGCCATCAGGACCAATCGGAATAGACTGGTCATCCTTTGGTGTTTCCACAAATCTCAATCATCCTTTATCAATGGCCAATTTGACTATTTGAAGAAACATATTACAGTCCTCAAAATTATGTTTGAACGAATGATGCAACCTACAATACATTCATCTTTGGATAGATGGCTTGACACGGCGATCAAGAATTCTTATGTAATTATTTTTCAGCAATAAATCAAATATTTGATCACACATGGTTGAATTGAAGGTTATTTTTTTATATTCTAGCCGATCTATGTGTGAGAATGGCTTTCCAGGTAAGCAAACGAATGGTTTAGAATATCCCCATTCAGCTATGCATTGTGTTTTGCACTCTATCTCCGATGTCTTTGGATAGGATATTATACTAGCATCGGTTTTCTCAATAGAATTTAACCTTGGCTTTGAATTTCTGAAATGAAAATAATTAGAACACATATGTCTCAATTGAGACCAAGTGTAAGCCAAGTATGAAACAAGCAAAGCTACCCACTTAAATATGAACTTTAAATAAAGCAATGGGAAAATCTTTGGCTGCAATAATAATTCACTATTAGTCTCTTTGAATGGTACAATGTGTTGACCAATATGCTCTATAACAATTTTATTGCTAACTAGTAAATTAGCCTTCTTCGTTGGTCTTTCAAAGTTACTTATGAGAATATTCCTTATAGATGCATCAATAATGAAGTTGCGACCAAATCTGAAAATAGGTAAATTACTCGCTATGCATACCTCTTCAAATACGTTGGGAGAGCATGATGGTGGTGTGACTTGAACAATATCTTGCTTCGTCTTTGGATGACTCTCCAACGCCTTATCATCATCTTTTTCTTTATTCCGTGCATCATTACTTTGAAGATCCTTGTCAGCCGAACTTTGTTTGGCTACTTTCTCTTGTCCTTGAGGCTTGTCAATTTCTACGGCACAGAACTCATAGGGCAGGAAGTAGGTTCCATTAACTTTAGAAAAATCAAGCATGGTTGTTTTGCTATGCTTGCCATGCCCTTTCTCAATAATGCTTGCCTCTCTGGATTTGATGGGACTCGGAATACATACTGCTTGATTCAGCTTTTTCAACCGAAGCACTTTCATGTTCTGAATCATCCTTCTTTTCATTGATTCTACCAATTGGCAATGCTTCTTTTATTTGAGCCAATTCTTTTTCTATTTGCTTCTGGCGGCGAGCGACAAAATTGGCTTTAAGTGTTTTCTCAATTTGAGCCCACTCCAGATATGATTGCCCCCATTGCTTTTAGATTCTTTCGTCAATGACACACGGGTGCTGCCGAAACTTTGCAATTGTGTAGGGGGTGTATAATATGATGTAGTACTAGGTGAAGGATATGCATTGCTGTAAAACCATATTTTTGCTTGCCAATTTTATCAATTAGCAATTGTTCGCCAATTTTATCAATTGGCAAAGATTCATCTTCTTGCAAAACTCTAGCTTTTATTGCCGCATAATCAGGAAATAGTCCCTTTTCATGTTGTTCAAGGCAAAGAGCACTAATCCTATTATTTTGGGCTAAACTCTTCAATGCAGCCACCACTACCTCATCTTCTACAATATTGGGCACAACCGCTCCTGTAAAATTTACATTTATTCGGCTATGACCAGGAAGGTGTGAAGCCGAATTATGAACATCTACAGTGTGTATGGTGCTAAAAAAATACTAACATGAGGCCTAGCATATGACAGTTGAGAGTAACTGGCCAAATAGCTAGTAGTAGCATGGCCAATTCTCCCATCCAACGGCATGGTTGAACTAGTATATTGCAAATTAGCTGCCAATGAATTAAAAGGTGAAATACTTTGCCGCATGCTATTGGAAGTTCCTACACGAGGTGTTTCAACTTGATTGACCAAACTCATCACGTCATTCATCGGCATAACGATTTGTGGGGTTGCCGATGCATGAGAGTTGGAATACATATGGTGCATGTTACTAGTATCATAAGAAGTTGAAGCATGTAAATTTCTTTGAATCGGCCTTTGCACGTAATTAGATGCATGATTGAAAAAACTAGGGCTGGCCAATAGAGTGTACTCATTGAACGATCTAGTAACACCATATGAATTATTTGCATCTACAGTAGGGAATTGGGTATTCATATTACCTCTGTAGATTGCAAACCCTAGATGACGATCTCTTCGTAGTAAGAACGGGCTGGAGATCTTTCAAAGCTTCGTCCCCAGCGGAGTCGCCAAAAAGTGTGTTCGCACATGAACACATCACCGTGTACCCTCGACGTCGGTGGTGATGCACCACAGCTCACGTCGAAGGAGACCCGTCCGGAAGCGCGATACGCAAGCAGTCCGACGGGCACTTTTGTAGACCCGAAACCCCACACGCCCGGGAGGGACCCCGTCAGGGCACGCGGCGGCTATGGGCTGCCCTAGGTTGGCCTGATCGACCCCAGGGCCTCGATGTTTGCCGCCCTGCAACAAGAAGAATGAACGAAGAACGAGGAAGAAGAAGAACAAGGGAGAGAGATAAAAGTAAAGGTAAAAGTGGTAGATAGATTTGATCGATTGTGTGTTGTTCAATCGGCCGTCACCTATCATCTATTTATGAGGCGGCTGGACTTCCCGTACAAGAAAAGGACTAAAAAGTTCATCCAGAACATCAAAAACCCTAACCAAACTCGGACAGGAATCTTTGGCAATTTTCTGGAACAACTCAGAGCCACCGAGTGGTTTGCTTCGGTCCCACCGAGTGAACGTGGCCAACCTTCTGTAATCTCCTGTAATTTTCAGGATCAACTCGGTCTCACCGAGTCAAATCAAGTCGGTCGGTTCGAAATGTCTTTGCAGCTTCTATTTTTTATCTTATTTTGGCTCCACAGGTTGCATACGAACTCGGATTAAGATGATTTTTATATCAAAATCAACCGTTCGACGAGACGCACAACTTTCATGTTGAAACTTTTTCCATATGAGGCCATCTTAATTGAGTGTCTGGCAATTTTATAATCTGATGTCAATTTGAGCATCTCTGAACTTGTCATAACTTTTGCATCCGAGCTCCGTTTTAGACCATCTGCATATCCATCTTGATCTTCTCGAAGAGAGCCATCCCATGGTGACTTCCAATCATAAGTTTGAATTAATCTTGACATAGCTTTAAGCAACTTTTATGATTGTGCCATTTTTGAGCGTTAACATAGGTGTGTAGAGCAAGGACGATTGTGACAAACTAAAAAGAAAAACAAGCAAAGACTCATATAATACACGACGCTCCAAGCAAAACTCATGACATGTGATGAATAAAAATATACCTCCAAGTAAAATTACCGATGGTCGTTAGAAGAAAGAGGGGATGCCTTCTGGGGCATCCCCAAGCTTAGTTGCTTGGGAGTCCTTGAATATTACCTTGGGGTGCCTCGGGCATCCCCAAGCTTAGGCTCTTGCCACTCCTTATTCCTTCATCCATCGTGATCTCACCCAAAACTTGAAAACTTCAATCACACAAAACTTAACAAATTCTTCGTGAGATCCATTAGTATAATAAAGCAAAACAACACTTTAAGTACTGTTGCAAACCCATTCCTATTTGTTTGTTGCATTATACCTACTGTATTCTAACTTTACCATGGCTTATACCCCCCGATACAATCCATAGATTCATCAAAATAAGCACACAATGCAACAAAAACAGAATCTGTCAAAAACAGAATAGTCTGTAGTAATCTGAATATTAACCACACTTTTTTAACTCCAAAAAGTCTGAAACATTAGGAAAACATGGGAAATTTGTAGATCAATTATGTGTAAAAAATTCAGAATTTTTCGATGCTCTAGAAAATGTAAAAAATTCTCCTACTGGACGCAAAAACTTCTGTTCTTGCACAGAATCAAAGCAACTATCATCCAAACCATCCTAAAGGCTTTACTTGGCACAAACACTAATTAAAACATAATAAACACAATCATAACACTAGCATAATTGTGTACTTAAAAAAATAGAAAAATAAACAAGAAAATTAAGATAACTATTGGGTTGCCTCCCAACAAGCGCTATTGTTTTATGCCCCTAGCTAGGCATAATGCATAGTTTCAAGTATTGTCATCTTTCTTCTTCCTTTCCAAAGATATGTTTTCATCGGGAGGCTTTTCGTAGCTAATATGAAACACATCATCCATAGAAATTTTAGCATTAGCAAGTTGCCCATTGATACGTCTCCAACGTATCTATAATTTTTGCTTGTTCCATGTTGTTATATTATCATTCTTGGATGTTTTACAATCATTTTAGGGCAATGATACGTCTCCAACGTATCTATAATTTTTGATTGTTCCATGCTATTATATTATCTGTTTTGGATGTTTTATATGCATTAATATGCTATTTTATATTATTTTTGGGACTAACTTATTAACCCAGAGCCCAGTGCCAGTTTCTGCTTTCTCCTTGTTTTTGAGTTTACAGAAAAGGAATATCAAACGGAGTCCAAACGGAATAAAACTTTACGATGATTTTTCTTGGACCAGAAGACACCCACGGAACTTGGAGGCCAAGTCAGAAGAGTCCCGAGGACTCCACAAGCCTCCAGGGCGTGCCCTCGGGGGGCGCCCCCTGGCTTGTGGGCCCCTCAGGAGTCCACCGACCTCCTTCTGAGTTCTATAAATCCCCAAATATCCTGAAACGACCAGAAGCATCCACCAAAATACTTTTCCGCCGTTGTAACCTTCTGTACCCATGAGATCCCATCTTGGGGCCTTTTTCGGCACCCTGCCGAAGGGGGATTCGATCACGGAGGGCATCTACATCAACTCTATTGCCCTTCCGATGAAGCGTGAGTAGTTTACCATAGACCTACGGGTCCATAGCTAGTAGCTAGATGGCTTCTTCTCTCTCTTTGATTCTCAATACCATGTTCTCCTCGATGTTCTTGGAGATCTATCCGATGTAATATTCTTTTGGGGTGTGTTTGTCGAGATCCGATGAATTGTGGATTTATGATCAGCTTATCTATGAATATTATTTGAATCTTCTCTGAATTCTTATATGCATGATTTGATATCTTTGTATTTCTCTTCGAATTATCGATTTGGTTTGGCCAACTAGATTGGTTCTTCTTGCAATGGGAGAGGTGCTTAGTTTTGGGTTCAATCTTGCGGTGTCCTCACCCAGTGACAAAGTAGGGACATCGAGGCACGTATTTGTATTTTTGCCATCAAGGGTAAAAATATGGGGTTTACATCATATTGCTTGAGTTTATCCCTCTACATCATGTCATCTTACTTAAGGCATTACTCCGTTCTTTATGAACTTAATACTCTAGATGCATGCTGGATAGCGGTTGATGTGTGGAGTAATAGTAGTAGATGCAGAATCGTTTCGGTCTACTTGACACGGACGTGATGCCTATATGCATAATCGTTGCCTTGGATATCGTCATAACTTTGCGCTTTTCTATCAATTGCTCGACAGTAATTTGTTCACCCACCGTATTATTTGCCTTCCAGAGAGAAGCCTCTAGTGAAACCTATGGCCCCCGGATCTATTTTTCATCATATATTTTCAGATCTATAAACCAAAAAAACCCAAAAATACCTTGTTGCAATTTATTTACTTTTATTTTGTTTTACATTTTAGTAATCTTTTATATCTATCTCTATCAGATCTCACCTTTGCAAGTGACCGTGAAGGGATTGACAACCCCTTTATCGCGTTGGGTGCAAGTGTTTGATTGTTTGTACAGGTGCATATATTGGGGACTTGCTTGTATCTCCTACTGGATTGATACATTGGTTCTTAACTGAGGGAAATACTTATCTCTACTTTGTTGCATCACCCTTTCCTCCTCAAGGGAAAAACCAACGCAAGCTCAAGAAGTAGCAGGAAGAATTTCTGGCGCCATTGCCGGGGAGATCTACATCAAGCCTACCAAGTACCCACCATAAACTCTCATCTCTTACATTGCATTATTCGCCATTTACCTCTCATTTTCCTCTCCACCACTTCTAAAATGATTTTCAGAAAAATATAAAAAGATTTGCCTTTTTATTCACCCTTCTCCCGTTCGTCTTTTCGTTTGCTTTTTGGTTGCTTGTGTGCTAGATTGCTTGCTTTATCACGATGACTCAAGAGAATACCAAGTTGTGTGATTTTTCCAATACTAATAATAATGATTTTATTAGTACTCCAATTGCTCCCACCACTAGTGCGGAATCTTATGAAATTAATGTCGCTTTGCTGAATCTTGTTATGAAAGATCAATTTTCTGGCCTTCCTAGTGAAGATGCCACATCCCATCTAAATACTTTCATTGAGTTGTGCGATTTGCAAAAGAAAAAAGATGTGGATAATGATATTTTTAAATTGAAGCTATTTCCGTTCTCACTACGAGATCGTGCTAAAACTTGGTTTTCATCTTTGCCTAAAAATAGTATTGATTCATGGAATAAGTGTAAAGATGCTTTTATTTCCAAGTATTTTCCTCCCGCTAAGATCATCTCCCTTAGGAACGATATAATGAATTTTAAGCAATTTTATCATGAACATGTTGCACAATCATGGGAGAGGATGAAATTGATGATAAGAAATTGCCCTACTCATGGTTTAAGTTTATGGATGATTATATAAAAATTTTATGCCGGATTGAATTTTGCTTCTAGAAATCTTTTAGATTCGGCCGCGGGAGGTACTTTTATGGAAATCACATTAGGAGAAGCTACTAAACTCCTAGATAATATCATGTCTAATTACTCTCAATGGCATACCGAAAGATCCTCTACTAGTAAAAAAAAGTGCATGCGATTTAAGAAATCAATGTTTTGAGTGGAAAGATGGATGAACTTATGAAATTGTTTGCTAGTAAGAGTGCTCCTATTGATCCTAATGATATTCCTTTGTCTACTTTGATTGAGAATAATAATGAATCTATGGATGTGAATTTTGTTGGTAGGAACAATTTTGCTAATAATGCGTATAGAGGTAATTTCAACCCTAGGCCGTTTCCTAGTAATTCCTCTAATAATTATGGTAATTCCTACAAAAATTCTTATGGAAATTATAATAAGATGCCCTCTGATCTTGAGAACAATATTAAAGAATTTTTTTAATTTGCAAAAAGTTTTCAATGCTATGGTTGAAGAAAAATTGCATAAGATTGATGATTTGGCTAGGAACGTGGATAGAATTTCTCTTGAGATTGATTCTTTTAAAATTATATCTATTCCACCCAAGCATGATATTAATGAATCTCTGAAAGCCATTAAATTTCTATTGATGAGTGCAAAGAAAGAACCGCTAGGATGCATGCTAAGCGAGATTGGTTTGTAAAAGCGTGTTCTTCTAGTTTTCCTGAAAATAATGATGAAGATCTTAAAGTGATTGATGTGACTCCTATTGAATTTTTGTTTTCTAATATTAATCTTGATTAAAGATGGGACTGGAGATGAGTCAACTTTAGTTAAAAGGCGTCCCAATGATTCGGAGTTTATAGATCTTGATGCAAAAATTGATAAAAGTGGGATTGGAGAGGTCAAAACTTTAAGTAGCGATGAACCCACTCTTTTGGATTTCAAGGATTTTAATTATGATAATTGTTCTTTGACATATTGTATTTCCTTGTTGCAATCCATGTTGAATTCTCCTCACGCTTATAATCAAAATAAAGCTTTTACTAAACATATCGTTGATGCTATGATGAAATCTTTTGAAGAAAAACTTGAGTTGAAAGTTTCTATCCCTAGAAAGCTTTATGATGAGTGGGAACCTACTATTAAGATTAAGATTAAAGATTATGAGTGTCATGCTTTGTGTGATTTGGGTGCTAGCGTTTGCACGATTCCAAAAACTTTATGTGATGTGCTAGGTTTTCGTGAACTTGATGATTGTTCTTTAAATTTGCATCTCGCGGATTCCACTATTAAGAAACATATGGGAAGAATTAATGATGGTCTTATTGTTTCAAATAGGAATTATGTGCCCGTAGCTTTCATTGTGCTTGATATAGATTGCAATCCTACATGTCCTATTATTCTTGGTAGACCTTTCCTTAGAACGATTGGTGCAATTATTGATATGAAAGAAGGAAACATTAGATTTCAATTTCTATTAAGGAAGGGCATGGAACACTTTCCAAAAGAAAATTAAGTTGCCTTATAAATCTATTATGATGGCTACTTATGGATTTAATACCAAAGATGACAATACCTAGATCTATGTTTTATGCCAAGCTAGGGGCGTTAAACAATAGCGCTTGTTGGGAGGCAACCCAATTTTATTTTTATGTTTTTTGTTTTTGGTTCTGTTTTTCAATAAATTTACCATCTAGCCTCTTGTTAGATGTGTTTTGATGTTTTAATTAGTGTTGGAGCCAAGTAAGACCTTTGGGATGGCTTACGGTGATAGTTGATTTGATCTTGCTGAAAAACAGAAACTTTTATGTCCAGTTCCAGAATTTTAGTAATTTACATAAGCGAATAAAAACCCTGAATGTTTTACACCAGATTTATATACGAATTTCATATGTTTTCCTAATTTTTCAGAATTTTTGGAATTACATAAGTATTAGAACAATTCAGATCTTCGCAGACTGTTCGGCTTTTGACAGATTCTGTTTTCTATGTGTTGTTTGCTTATTTTAATGAATCTATGGGTAGTATCGGGGGGTATGAACCATGGAGAAGTTGGAATACAGTAGATATTACACCAATATAAATAAATAATGAGTTCACAACAGTACCAAAAAGTGGTGATTTATTTTCTTATACTAACGGATCTCATGAGTTTTCTGTTGAGTTTTGTGTTGTGAAGTTTTCAAGTTTTGGGTAAAGATTTGATGGACTATGGAATAAGGAGTGGCAAGAGCCTAAGATTGGGGATGGCCAAGACACCCCAAGGTAATATTCAAGTATAACCAAGCATCTAAGCTTGGGGATGCCCCGGATGGCATCCCCTCTTTCGTCTTCGTCTATCGGTAAATTTACTTGAGGCTATATTTTTATTCACCACATGATATGTGTTTTGCTTGGAGCGTCATGTATGATATGATTCTTTGCTTTTTAGTTTGCCACAATTATTCTTTATGTACACACCTTTTGAGAGGGACACGCATGAATCATGATTTATTAGAATACTCTATGTGCTTCACTTATATCTTTTGAGCTAGGCAATTTTGCTATAGTGCTTCACTTATATCTTTGTAGAGCACGGCGGTGGTTTTATTTTATAGAAATTGTTGAACTCTCATGCTTCACTTAAATTATTTTGAGAGTCTTTCTAAACAGCATGGTAATTTGCATAGCTTATGAATTTAGTCCTAATATGATGGGCATCCAAGAGGGATATAATAAAAACTTTCATGTAAAGAGCGTTGAATACTATGAGAAGTTTGATTCCTTATGATTGTTTTGAGATATAAAGATGGTGATATTAGAGTCATGGTAGTGAGTAATTGTGGATTGGTAGAAATACTTGTGTTAAAGTTTGTGATTCCCGTAGCATGCACGTATGGTGAACCGTTATGTGATGAAGTCGGAGCATGATTTACTTATTGATTGTCTTCCTTATGAGTGGCAATCGGGGATGAGCGATGGTCTTTTCCTACCAATATATCCCCCTAGGAGCATGCGTGTAGTACTTTGTTTCGATAGCTAATAGACTTTTGCAATAAGTATGTGATTTCTTTATGACTAATGTTGAGTCCATGGATTATACGCACTCTCACCCTTCCACCATTGCTAGCCTCTCTAGTACCACGCAACTTTCACCGGTGCACAACACCCACCATATACCCTTCCTCAAAACAGCCACCATACCTACCTATTATGGCATTTCCATAGCCATTCCGAGATATATTGACATGCAACTTCCACCGTTCTGTTTTATTATGCACGCTCCATCATTGGCATATTGCTTTGCATGATCGTAAGATAGCTAGCATGATGTTTTCATGGCTTCTCCGTTTTTTATGTCATTGCTATGCTAGATCGTTGCACATCCCGGTACACCACCGGAGGCATTCATATAGAGTCATATTTTCGTTCTAAGTATCGAGTTGTAATTCTTGGGTTGTAAGTAAATAAAAGTGTGATGATCATCATTATTAGAGCATTGTCCCATGTGAGGAAAGGATGATGGAAGCTATGATTCCCTCACAAGTTGGGATGAGTCTCTGGACTTTACAAAAAATAAAAGAGGCCAAAGAAGCCCAAATAAAAAAAGGGGAAAATGAGAGAAAAGAGAGAAGGGACAATGTTACTATCCTTTTACCACACTTGTGCTTCAAAGTAGCACCATGATCTTCATGATAGAGAGTCTCCTATGTTATCACTTTCATATACTAGTGGGAATTTTTCATTATAGAACTTGGCTTGTATATTCCAATGATTGGCTTCCTCAAATTGCCCTAGGTCTTCGTGAGCAAGCGAGTTGGATGCGCACCCACTTAGTTTCCTTTTTGAGCTTTCATAAACTTATAGCTCTAAGTGCATCCGTTGCATGGCAATCCCCTACTCACTCACATTGATATCTATTGATGAGAATCTCTGTAGCTCGTTGATACGCCTAGTTGATGTGAGACTATCTCCTTCTTTTTGTCTTCTCCACAACCACCATATTCTATTCCATCTATAGTGCCATATCCATGGCTCACGCTCATGTATTGCGTGAAAGTTGAAAAAGTTTGAGAACATCAAAAGTATGAAACAATTGCTTGGCTTGTCATCGGGGTTGTGCATGATTTAATACTTTGTGTGATGAAGATGGAGCATAACCATACTATATGATTTTGTAGGGATAACTTTCTTTGGCCATGTTATTTTGAGAAGACACGATTGTCTTATTAGTATGCTTGAAGTATTATTGTTTTTATGTCAATATTAAACTTTTGTTTTGAATCTTATGGATTAGAATATTCATGCCACAATAAAGAAAATTACATGGATAAATATGTTAGGTAGCATTCCACATCAAAAATTTAGTTTTTATCATTTACCTACTCGAGAACGAGTAGGAATTAAGCTTGGGGATGCTTGATACGTCTCCAACGTATCTATAATATTTTATTTTTCCATGCTATTATATTATCTATTTTGGATATTTTATATGCATTAATATGATATTTTATATTATTTTTGGGACTAACTTATTAACCCAGAGCCTAGTGCCGGTTTCTGTTTTTTCCTTGTTTTTGAGTTTTACAGAAAAGGAATATCAAACGGAGTCCAAACGGAATAAAACTTTACGATGATTTTTCTTGGACCAGAAGACACCCACGGAACTTGGAGGCCAAGTCAGAAGAGTCCCGAGGACTCCACAAGCCTCCAGGGCGCCCCCTGGCTTGTGGGCCCCTCGGGAGTCCACCGACCTCCTTCTGAGTTCTATAAATCCCCAAATATTCCCAAACGACCAGAAGCATCCACCAAAACACTTTTCCGCCGTCGTAACCTTCTGTGCCCATGAGATCCCATCTTGGGGCCTTTTCCGGCACCCTGCTGGAGGGAGATTCGATCACGGAGGGCATCTACATCAACTCAATTGCCCTTCCGATGAAGCGTGAGTAGTTTACCACAGACCTACGGGTCCATAGCTAGTAGCTAGATGGCTTCTTCTCTCTCTTTGATTCTCAATACCATGTTCTCCTCGATGTTCTTGGAGATCTATCCGATGTAATATTCTTTTGCGGTGTGTTTATCAAGATCCGATGAATTGTGGATTTATGATCAGCTTATCTATGAATATTATTTGAATCTTCTCTGAATTCTTATATGCATGATTTGATATCTTTGTATTTCTCTTTGAATTATCGGTTTGGTTTGGCCAACTAGATTGGTTCTTCTTGCAATGGGAGAGGTGCTTAGTTTTGGGTTCAATCTTGCAGTGTCCTCACCCAGTGACAAAGTAGGGGTAGCAAGGCACGTATTTGTATTGTTGCCATTAAGGGTAAAAAGATGGGGTTTTCATCATATTGCTTGAGTTTATCCCTCTACATCATACTTAAGGCGTTACTCCGTTCTTTATGAACTTAATACTCTAGATGCATGCTGGATAGCGGCCGATGTGTGGAGTAATAGTAGTAGATGCAGAATCGTTTCGGTCTACTTGACACGGACGTGATGCCTATATGCATAATCATTGCCTTGGATATCGTCATAACTTTGTGCTTTTCTATCAACTACTCGACAGTAATTTGTTCACCCACCGTATTATTTGCCTTCAAGAGAGAAGCCTCTAGTGAAACCTATGGCCCCCGGGTCTATTTTCCATCATATATTTTCAGATCTATAAACCAAAAAACCCAAAAATACCTTGCTGCAATTTATTTACTTTTATTTTGTTTTACATTTTAGTAATCTTTTAGATCTATCTCTATCAGATCTCACCTTTGCAAGTGACCGTGAAGGGATTGACAACCCCTTTATCGCATTGGGTGCAAGTGTTTGATTGTTTGTGCAGGTGCATATATTGGGGACTTGCTTGTATCTCCTACTGGATTGATTCCTTGGTTCTTAACTGAGGGAAATACTTATGTCTACTTTGCTGCATCACCCTTTCCTCTTCAAGGGAAAAACCAACGCAAGCTCAAGAAGTAGCAAGCAACTCTATATCATTTTTTGGGACTAACCTATTGACATAGTGCCCAGTGCCAGTTGCTGTTTTTGCTTGTTTTTTACTTCGCAGAATATCAGTACCAAACGGAGTCCAAACACAGCGAAACTTTTTGGAGAATTTTTATGGACCAGAAGGAACAACTTGGGCCAAAGAAGTACCAGAGGGGTGCCCCGAGGAGGGCACAACCCACCTGGGCACGCCTGGGGGCCCAGGCGCGCCCTGGTGGGTTTTGCCCACCTCGGTGGCCTCCCGCACCACCTCTTCGCCCTATAAATTCCCAAATATTCCAGAACCCTAAAAAATAACCCTAGATCAGAAGTTCTGCCGCCGCAAACCTCTGTAGCCACGAAAAACCAATTTAGACCCCATTCCGGCACCCTGCCGGAGGGGGAAATCATCATCCCGGCGGCCACCATGATGATGAGGGAGTAGTTCACCCTCAGGGCTGAGGGTTTGTACCAGTAGCTATGTGTTTAATATCTCTCTCTCATGTTCTTGAGTTGGCACGATCTTGATGTATCATGAGCTTTGTTAATATAGTTGGACAATATGGTGTTTTCCCCTCTCTATCTTGTTGTGATGAATTGAGTTTTCCCTTTGAGATTTAGTTTTTTATCGGATTGAATACTTTGTTGGACTTGAGAGCACTTGATCTATGTCTTGGCACTCAACTCACGGATTCCCGAGGTGACATTGGGGTAATCTATGCATAGGGGTTGATGCACGTTTTCGTCCTTGTTTCTCCGGTAGAAATCTTGGGGCACTCTTTTAGGTTCTTTGTGTTGGATTGAGTATTATGAATCTGAAATTGTTCGATGCACATCGCATATTCAAATCACGGATACTCGCGGTGACATTGGAGTATCTAGGTGACATTAGAGTTGGTTGATGTGTATCATATGGTATTATTTTAGTACAAACTCTTGGTTAGATTGATTGGAAAGAATAGCTTGGTGTTATTTTAGTAATTTTAGTACGAACTCTAGGATAGATTGATCGAAAAGAATAGCTTTGAGGTGGTTTCGTACCCTACAAACAATTTTTTCTTATGTTCTCCGCTAGATAGGAACTTTGGAGTGATTCTTCATCGCACGTTGAGGGAAAGTTATATGATCCAATTATATTAGCATTGTTCAGAGATTGCACTAGCGAAAGTACGGACCCTAGGCCTCATTTTCAAGCATTGCAATACCGTTTGTGCTCATTTTTGTTACTTGCTACCTTGTTATTTTTTATTGTTCCTATTACAAAAATAAAAACATACTATCATTACTACGCTTGTATCACCATCTCTTCGCCGAACTAGTGCACCTATACAAATTACCATTGTATTTGGTGTGTTGGGGACACAGGAGACTTTTTGTTATTTGGTTGCAGGGTTGTTTGAGAGAGGCCATCTTCATCCTACGCCTCCCACGGATTGATAAACCTTAGGTCATCCACTTGAGGGAAAATTGCTACTATCCTACAAAACTCTGCGCTTGGAGGCCCAACACGAGTCTACAAGAATAAAGTTGCGTAGTAGACATCAAGCTCTTTTTTGGCGCCGTTGCCGGGGAGGTGAGTGCTTGAAGGTATATCTTCAGATCTTGCAATTGAATCTTTTAGTTTCTTATTTTATCACTAGTTTGGTTTATAAAAGAAAACTACAAAAAATGGAATTGATGTGGCCTCATATTATTCATCTTTATAAAGTATTTCTTGAAATGATGGAAAGGAAAATTGTGCTCAATTGATAGAGGAAGAATTCTATAAAATGTTTGACAAAAAATCTTTGAATGATTGCAATGTTGTTAGTATGAATTCTTTGAATATCCATGATGCTAATGATATGAAAATCCATAAGCTTGGGGATGCTATGTTTGATGAAGATGGTATTTTTAGTCCCCCAAGTTTTGATGAGAAAATTTATAATGATGATTGCATGCCTCCTATTTATGATGATTATATTGATGAAAGTGGATTTGGAGAGGTCATGACTTTATTTAATGATGAATCCACTATTTTGGAAGAGGTTGCAATTGATTATGACAACAAAGTTGCTATCTATGATGATTATTGTGATGACATGTATGCTATAAAGAATAATAATAACCATGAAACTTTTCATCATGATTTTAATGCTCAAATTGATTATTCCAATCAAGTTTCACATGATAGTTATTTTGTTGAGTTTGCTCCCACTACTATTCATGAGAATAAATTTGCTTATGCGGAGAGTAGTAAAATTTCTATGCTTATGAATCATGAAAAGAATGCTTTATGTGATGGTTATATTGATGAATCTATTCATGATGATACTGAAAATTATTATGAGAGAGGAACTTATGATTCATGATGCTCTTGTTATGTTTCAATTCTTATCTTTTATGTGAGCATCATTGAGATCATCATGCCTAGCTAAAAGGCATTAAAGAAAAGCGCTTATTGGGAGACAACCCAACACTTTTACCTACTGTTATTGTGTGTTCACATGATTAAGATACTGTAGTAATCATGCTTTATAGCTTTTGTTTCAATAAAGTACCAACTAAAGCCTTTGGGATAGTGTGGATGATAGTTGACTTGATTCTGTGCAAAAACAGAAACTTTTGCGCCCAGTAAGAGAATTTTTTAAATTCACTTCTGCGTCGAAAAACTCTGAATGTTTTATAGCTGTTGCTTATACAAATTTTCTACGTTTTCCTAATTTTTCAGAATTTTTGGAGTTGCATAAGTATGACTAAAATTTAGATCTTTACAGACTATTCTGTTTTTTACAGATTCTGTTTGCAATGCATAGTTTGCTTGTTTTATGGTTTCTATGGCTTATATTGCTTAATATAAATTGTGGAAATTGTATAGTACAGTAGGCATTGTGTGAGAACAATTAGGAATCTTATCTTGACAGTACCAAAGTGAATGATTTGTCTTTATCATACTAACCCATCTCACGAAGTTCCGTTAAGTTTTGTGTGATTGAAGTTTTCATGTTTTGGGTGAGATATCGATATGAGGAGAATAAGGAGTGACAAGACCCTAAGCTTGGGGATTCCAAAGGCACCCCAAGGTAATATTCAAGGAAGATCCAAGCAACTAAGCTTCCGGGGCATCCCCTCTTTCGTCTCCAACATTATCGGTAACCTCACTTGAAGCTACATTTTTATTCGTCACATGATATGTGTTTGCTTGGAGTGTCATTTTATTTTATTAGTATTTGCTTTATGTTATTTATAATAATGTTTTTCATCTTCTACTTCAATAAAAATGTCAAGTATAGCCTTTGCCATGCTTATTTTGCAAGTCTATATGTGGCTGTTTGAAAAACAGAAAGTTGCATGCTAGTGCGTGAATTCTTAAGAAAAGTCAGAATGTGATAAAATCTTGAAATGTTTTTCAAAATAAGCTATGATAAATTTTATACAGTGTGGTAAATTTTCAGAATTTTTGAAGTTACGGAAGTATGAGGATAATTGCACTCTTTACAGACTGTACTGTTTAGACAGATTGCTGTTATGTTTGCATTGTTTGCATATGTTTGCTTGTTTAATGATTCTATTTGAGGATGGAAGTGTTAAATATGCAGAGGCATTTAGTATGAAATGTTAAATAATAATTTTAGTGATTTGCTACAGTAGAGAATGATAAGGTTATTGCGTTGATTTATACTAACTTATCTCACGAGTTCTTTTTGAGTTTTGTGTGGATGAAGTTTTTAAGATTTAGGGAAACCGTGATATAATAATAAAAGGAATTAAGGAGACACAAAAGATCAAGCTTGGGGATGCCCAAGGCATCCCAAGATATTATTTCAAGAAGTGTCAAGCATCTAAGCTTGGGGATGCCCCGGTAGGCATCCCACCTTTCTTCATCAACAATTATCGGTTAGCCTCGGTTGAGCCTAAGTTTTTGCTTCTTCACATGATGTGTGCCATTCTTAGAATTTCATTTTATTTGTTTTGCTTGTTGTTTTAATAAAATACTTAGATCTAAAACTTTTAAATAAAAGAGAGTCCTCAAATAACTACCCATTTACATGACTACTCGTTTGATCTTTACTTATATCTTTTTGGAGTAGTTTGTCATTTACTCTAGTGCTTCACTTATATCTTTTTGAGCACGGTGTGCTTTATTACTTTTGAAGAAATTCTCTCATGCTTCACTTATATTATTTTGAGAGATGAAAAAATTTATGCTCATGTTCTTCACTTAAATTTATTTGAGCTTGTCAAAAGCAATTGCAATATATGAAACTAGTCCCAAAGTGATAGATATTCAAGAGGGATATAATAAAAACTTTCATGAAGATCATTGGACAAAATAAACTTGATTCTTTGTAATAGTTTTGAGATATGATGATAGTGATATGTGAGTCATGTTGGTGAGTAATTATGCTTTAGTAAGAATATTGGTGTTAAGCTTTGTGATTCCCTATGCAAGCACGAAAGTCAATAGTTATGCAATGAAATTACATCCTACTTATGGAGAATTATTCGGTGTTAGTTATGCTTAATGCTCGCTTATGTGAATCTTTGTTTCTTGGTTGGTTACTTCTCAAACTATTTGCTAGCCTCCATTTGTACTAAGTGGGAATACTACTTGTGCATCCAAAATCCTTAAACCCAGTTTTGCCACATGAGTCCACCATACCTACCTATATGCGGTATTTCCGTGCCGTTCTAAGTAAATTTGTATGTGCCATCTCTAATTTTCAAAATAAATTTCCTTTTTGTGTGCTTGTACCGCTCATGAAGCGGCAGGGGTGGCCAATATTTTCCATGCTAGATGTGTTATTCTCAAGATGAGTGTTTATTCACTTGTCATTGCATGAGAGTACGGCGGTAATAGGGATGCCCAGTCCCGAAATGAAAAAGAAATTTACTTTATGTTGTCAAATAATAAATTCCTTGGAAAGTGTTGGTATGGAGGGCACCTGTGGATATGGCTAGCCATGGATTGTGAAAGAATGGTGGAAAAAGGAATACATTTTATTTTTTGTTTGGGAACCGCCTATGATATATCTAGCATGGAAAGTGTTGGGAATTACTCGGTCGTTTTCGTTGACGGGAAAAGTATGCCTCTCAAAAAAATTCTCTCTCAATTTAAGCTTTGAGCTCTGGCACCTCTACAAATCCCCACTTCCCTCTACGAAGGGCCTATCTATTTACTTTATGCAATTTTTATTTTTATTTGAGTCTCCATCTTCTCTTATAAAACACCAACTAAGGGGAACTATGATCGTACTTGAGCATTGGGTGTAGCTAATATACGAGTGGGTTTCATGAATGGATCAATGATTGAGCATGATGGGCTAGGGATAACTTTCTTTAGTGTTGATATTTTGAAAGACATGGTTGCTTATTGATATGCTTGAGTATTGAAATCTTCATGTCAAAACTAGACTATTGCTTTGAACCATATAAAAGTCCATATGTCCATGCTACAAAGAAAAGAATATATGATGAACATGTTACGTAGCATTCCACATCAAAAATTATGTTTTTATCATTTACCTACTCGAGGACGAGTAGGAATTAAGCTT
This sequence comes from Thinopyrum elongatum, assembly GCA_011799875.1. Lineage (NCBI taxonomy): Eukaryota > Viridiplantae > Streptophyta > Magnoliopsida > Poales > Poaceae > Thinopyrum > Thinopyrum elongatum. Next base: position 450,132,394 of record CM022300.1, on the reverse strand, counting down.
GGGGATGTTGATACGTCTCCAACGTATCTATAATTTTTGCTTGTTCCATGCTGTTATATTATCATTCTTGGATGTTTTACAATCATTTTATAGCAACTTTATATCATTTTCTGGGACTAACCTATTGACATAGTGCCCAGTGCCAATTGCTATTTTTGCTTGTTTTTTACTTCGTAGAATATCAGTACCAAACGGAGTCCAAACGCAGCAAAACTTTTTGGAGAATTTTTATGGACCAGAAGAAACAACTTGGGCCAGAGAAGTACCAGAGGGGTGCCCCGTGGGGGGCACAACCCACTTGGGCGTGCCTGGGGGCCCAGGCGCGCCTTGGTGGGTTGTGCCCACCTCGGTGGCCTCCCGCACCGCCTCTTCGCCCTATAAATTCCTAAATATTCCAGAACCCTAAAAAATAACCCTAGATCAGAAGTTCCGCCGCCGCAAGCCTCTGTAACCACGAAAAACCAATCTAGACCCCGTTTCGGCACCCTGCCGGAGGAGGAAATCATCACCGGTGGCCATCTTCATCATCCCGGCGGCCACCATGATGAGGAGGGAGTAGTCCACCCTCGGGGCTGAGGGTTTGTACCAATAGCTATGTGTTTAATATCTCTCTCTCTCTCTTGTGTTCTTGAGTTGGCACGATCTTGATGTATCGCGAGCTTTGTTAATATAGTTGGATCATATGGTGTTTTCCCTTTGAGATTTAGTTTTTTTATCGGATTGAATACTTTCTTGGATTTGAGAGCACTTGATCTATGTATTGGCACTCAACTCATGGATTCCCGAGGTGACATTGGGGTAATCTATGCATAGGGGTTGATGCACGTTTTCGTCCTTGTTTCTCCTGTAGAAATATTGGGGCACTCTTTTAGGTTCTTTGTGTTGGATTGAGTATTATGACTCTGAAATTGTTTGATGCACATCGCATAATCAACTCACGGATACTCGCGGTGACATTAGAATTGGTTGATGTGTATCATATGGTGTTATTTTAGTACGAACTCTTGGTTAGATCGATTGGAAAGAATAGCTTGGTGTTATTTTAGTACGAACTCTAGGATAGATTGATCGGAAAGAATAGCTTTGAGGTGGTTTCGTACCCTACAAACAATTTTTTCTTATGTTCTCCGCTAGATAGGAACTTTGGAGTGATTCTTCATCGCACGTTGAGGGAAGGTTATATGATCCAATTATATTAGCATTGTTGAGAGATTGCACTAGCTAAAGTACAGACCCTAGGCCTCATTTTCAAGCATTGCAATACCGTTTGTGCTCACTTTTGTTACTTGCTACCTTGCTGTTTTTTATTGTTCCTATTACAAAAATCAATATCTACTATCATTACTACACTTGTATCACCATCTCTTCGCTGAACTAGTGCACCTATACAAATTACCATTGTATTTGGTGTGTTGCGGACACAAGAGACTTTTTGTTATTTGGTTGCAAGGTTGTTTGAGAGAGACCATCTTCATCCTACGCCTCCCACGGATTGATAAACCTTAGGTCATCCACTTGAGGGAAAATTGTTACTGTCCTACAAAACTCTACGCTTGGAGGCCCAACACGAGTCTACAAGAATAAAGTTGCGTAGTAGACATCACCCATCTACAAAACCCCCTTGATTATCGGCTACAATCCAAGAATATTGTTGGTTAATGTTATTGAAAACATGTTGGATCATATTCAAAGGAGGAACTTCTTTTTTAATATTCTCATCAAAGATGCGGTCATTGCGAAGCAAATACCTCAATAAATAATCACTATTATAAAGGATCTCATCTATTACCGGTTTTTCACGGTTCATACCATAAAAATCAAAGATCTCTCTAGCTTCCCACACTATGTGATCAAATTCATTCATGAGAACAAGGGTAGCTATCTTTTTAGCTCTAGGGTTTTTTATAACTGGCAACTCATAAAACAATCTTTGGAAAGTTGGATGGGTTCGAATAAATCTTCTCTCTAGTTTAAGAAAAGTGCAGAAATAGCTTCGGCATAAGTTTTCATTCTTTGAAGTATAGGAGCATCATCACATGCCAAAGTCCCAATGCAATTAAAGAATTCTTGAATGACATTTTCCCCTATAACATTCCCTTGTCCCAACACAAAAGTCTTAGCATCAAGATTGGTAGAACTTCCAATTTTAGGAGTTCAACCATCAACACTTTCTGCCATACCAAAATCACTCATGATAACAGTTTCGAACGAGCAAATAAGAAGGCAAACAAGCAAAAGACAAACGAAAAATATTTTGTAATTTTTTGTAAAGACTTTTTAGAAGTGGGGGAGATGAAAACAAGCGGTAAATGGCAATAATGTAAATTCAAGGAGATGAAAGTTTATGCGTAGGTACTTGATAGATGTTGATGATGTCTCCCCGGCAACGGCGCCAGAAATTCTTCCTGCTACTTGTGAGCTGCGTTGGGATTTCCTCGAAGAGGAGAGGATGATGCAGTATAGTAGAGAATAAGTGTTTCCCTCAGTTAACAACCAAGGTTATCAATCCAGTAGGAGAACCATGCAACACTATGTAAGTAGTACCTGCACACAAGAAAACAAATCCTTGCACCCAACGCGAACAAGGGGTTGCCAATCCCTCGGCGGTTAATTGCAAGATTAAATTGTATGGTGATAGATAGATACATCACACTAAATATAAAATAAAATAAATAAAGAAAAAATTGCAGCAATATATTTTTGGATTTTAATATATGATAAAAGTAGATCCGGGGGCCATAGTTTTCACTAGAGGCTTCTCTCGAGAAAATAGCATACGGTGGGTAGACAATTTACTGTTAGGCAATTGATAGAGAAGCAAATAATCATGACGATATCCAATGCAATGATCATATATAGGCATCACATCCGAGACAAGTAGACCGACTCCTTCCTGCATCTACTAGTATTACTCCACACATCAACCGCTATCCAGCATGCATCTAGAGTATTAAGTTCATAAAGAACGGAGTAACGCCTTAAGCAAGATGACATGATGTAGACAAGATAAACTCACGTATGAATAAACCCCATCTTTTTACCCTTAATAGCAATGATACATATGTGTCATGTCCCATTCTGTCACTGGGGTTGAGCACCGTAAGATCGAACCCATTACAAAGCACATCTTCCCATTGCAAGTGTCGGCGTTCTGGGATCGGGGGTACCCAAACCTGCCTGCCTGCAGCCCAGCGCGCGGCCCCGTCGACGGCCTGGTGTGGCCCAGCTACAAGACCCTACGAGCAAGACCTTCGCGAGGGTCCCCTGGCCTCGCGAGGCGAACGACGCCAAGACCTCCCGAGGAGCAGCTCCCCAAGCCTGCCTCCTGAGGAGCGGAGATCTCTACGCAGGTACCCCGCCTCACAAGGCACACGATGACGTGAGCCATGACGACCAAGGCCAGGCGGGCGCCAGCGGGCGCAGAGGAGGACAGTTTCCTCTTTGGTTCTAAGGAGGCAAGGACAAGCGCGGGTTCCCGAGGGATCCCCCAAAGGTTTCCATTCTGGTGCAACAAGACCAAGACCACGAGCTCGGCAGGACGGATGTCATCGCCGAGCCCACCACTGCGTCATGGCAAGAAGCTTTGCAGGCGAAGACCACCTTTCATCAGGATAAGATGTACCTCTTGTCCCCTTTCAAGTTGGCCGTTGTGGAATCCCTTCCTGCCTAAGCTATGAAGGAAGAGGATGAAGGCCACTATAAATATAGGCTAGTCTCCACCGTAGAGGGGAGTCGATCCATTCTTTCTCTCTAAGCCCTCGCGATGCAGCTCACCCACTGTACTAGTTCATCCTCAACCTCCTCGTGAGGCCAATCCACCACAAAGCAGGAGTAGGGTTTTACACCGCAAGGTGGGCCGAACCTGGGTAAACTGTTGTGTCCCCCCTTTTCCCGCTCGCACGAACTCAACGAGGCCAAGCCATGAGACGATGAGCTTGAGGCTGCAGCTAGGCTAGATCTTCACACACGCCCCAGAGTTCGAACCTTGTTTGGGTCCGCGGAGCCCCGATTCTGACATTTGGCACGCCAGGTAGGGGCGTGTCGAAGTTCTCCCTTCCGTTTTGCTCCTTCTCGCCTCATCGCTTCCATGGATGACATTGTTCGCCTCGTTGTTCAAACCGCCATCCTTGGGAACCCCGCAGTTTGCCCAGCCTTCGCTCCCGACCTGCGCCAGGTGTGATTGACGGCCAGGTTCAGGCCGATGCTGCCCCCGCGCTACGACGGCGCGGCCGACCCCGAGGAATTCCTCCAGCTGTATGCCCAGAGTATTCTGGCGGCGGGAGGCGACGACAAGGCCATGGCGAACTGGCTCCCTCTGGCCCTGACAGAGGTTCCGCGCGCTTGGCTCCGCGGCCTCTCGGAGGCCTCAGTATCCTCTTGGAGAGAGCTCCGTGGTCAGTTCATCGTGCGCTTCGCAGCTCTGGGGCCCCACGAGGTCGCTTGCCTCCTCGGCGGGTCACAGGCGTCCGCATCTGGTCGCCACGCCAACCAGATCTTCCGCCAGGCGAGCGCCGCTTGGCTTCAGCCTGAGACCCCGCGAAGCCGCGTGCGGCGCAAGGTCGCCATCACCTTCGACTCCAGGGACCGCCCTGAATCTACGGCTGCTGTCGATGCACTCCCCATGCTGTGCACGCCCACAATCAGCAATGTTGCGGTCACCAAGACTCTCATCGACGGTGGCGCTGGCCTCAACGTACTCTTCGTGGAAACCTTTGAGATGCTTCAGGTACCGTACGACCAGCTCCTGCCAACCAGGCCGTTCTGAGGAGTGACAAAGGGCTCTGCCACCCCCCTGGGACAGGTGCACCTCCCCGTCACCTTCGGCAACCGCGACAACTACCGCACTGAGCTCATCGACTTCAACATGTCCCGCATCAGCCTCCCGTACAACACCATCTTGGGATACCCTGCCCTCGCCAAGTTCATGGCGGTGACCCATCCAGGCTTCAACATCGTCAAGATGCCAGGCAGCAGTGGTGTCATCACCGTGGCTGGTGATAGAAAGGATGTGGTACGGGCCCTCAAGCTCGCCAACGGGGCAGCAGCAGCCTCACGCCTGGACACTGAGGGTGCCCTGGAGGCTCCCGAGGCCGCGCCCGCAAAGAAGAAGCAGCTATTCTCCCAGGACCGCGCCGAGATGAAGAAGGTGCCTATCGACAGCAGCGGATCGGGCCCCACCTTCACCATTGGTGCCGGCCTTCCCCCAGAGCAGGAGGAGGCGTTGGTCGGTTTCCTCCGAACAAACAAGGACATGTTTGCTTGGGAGGTGTCTGATCTGGTAGGCATCCCGAGGGAGGTAATCGAGCACCACCTGGCGGTATGCCCCAATGCGCGCCCGGTGAAGCAGAAAGCGCGGCGTCAAGCACAGGAGAAGCAGGCGTTCATCGTCCAGGAAGTGCGCAAGCTGCAAGAAGATGGAGTCATTCGAGAGGTGTGGCACCCGGAATGGCTGGCCAACCCAGTTGTTGGCCCCAAAAAGGGCGGAACGGAGCGCATGTGCATCGACTTCACAAGCCTCAACAAGGCTTGCCCTCAGGACCCCTTCCCGCTTCCACGCATCGACCAGATCGTGGACTCCACCGCGGAGTGCGATCTATTGTGCTTTCTGGATGCCTTCTCGGGCTATCACCAGATCAAGATGGCGACGGAGGACGTCGAGAAAATGGACTTCATTTACCATGTGGCGTGTATTGCTACACCTGCATGCCCTTCGGGCTGAGGAGCGCCGGTGCCACCTTCCAGCGGCTAATGCACATCGCGCTGGGGCCACAGCTGGGGAGGAATGCAGAGGCATACGTTGACGACATCGTGGTCAAGTCGCGCAAGGCAAAGACCCTGATCAAAGATCTGGAGGAAACGTTCGCCAACTTGCGCAAGGTGAATCTGAGGCTTAGCCCGGAGAAGTGCATTTTCGGGGTCCCGTCCGGCAAGCTGCTTGGCTTCCTTGTCTCGCATCGAGGGATCGAGGCCAACCCCGAAAAGATCAAGGCAATTGAAAAAATGCGCCCGCCTCAGACCCTCAAGGAAATGCAAAAGCTGGTGGGGTGTGTGACCTCCTTGGGGTGCTTCATTTCTAAGCTTGGCGAGCGCGCCCTCTCCTTTTTCAAGCTGATGAAGAGAACGGGCCATTTCGAGTGGACCCCGGAAGCAGAGGCGGCCTTCGAGGACCTCAAGAGGTACCTCACGAGCCCCCCATCATGGTGGCGCCCCGTCCTCGCGAGCCCTTGGTGCTCTATTTGGCCGCCACCCCGCACTCGGCCAGCACGGCGCTCGTGGCGGTTTGGGAAGAGCGCGCTAGCACCAGCGCGGAACCTGGCGGCCCGTGTAAGGCCACGCAGCCTTCGTCGCCACAGGACAGCGCCCCAGGGGCCCCCACCCCTCCATCGCCCGACGAGGCGCCCGGGCCCCTCGCGTCCCGCGCGAGGCAGGATGCCGTCAACGCCCCGCGCCTCGTCGAGCATCCGGTGTACTTCGTCAGCACCGTGCTATGGGATGCGCGCGTGCTATCGTATGCAGCAGAAGCTCCTCCTCGCGCTCCTTGTTGCTTCCAGGAAGCTGCGCCACTATTTCCAGGGCCACCCCATCAAAGTTGTCTCTGCATACCCCCTTGAGAAAGTGCTACACAGCCCCAACGCTACCGGCAGAGTCGCCGAATGGAACATCGAGATCCAAGCTTTCCAGCTAGAGTTCAGTACAACTCGGGTTATCAAAGGGGCGGCCCTCGCTGACTTCGTGGCGGAGTGGACGGATGCCCATGTCCAAGGACTGAGCGAGGACCAATCCCTCATGCCTGGAGATGAGGCGCCCGATGGCTGGGTCATGCACTTCGACGGCGCCTTCGCGCGGCAAGGCGTGGGGGCTAGAGTCATGCTCGTTTCCCCAACCAAGGACAAGCTCTTCTAGCGCGTTCAATGTGGACCCCCAACGGAGCGCGTTCGCGCGCCTGGGGAACCGCCGCAGACGTCACAGTGGACTTGCAAGGGCGGCCGCGCCCCCTCTTCGGTGGAGGCACCTCTGGCTCCTCCCTGGGCGCTTTGCCCTTCTCGGCGGCGGAGAACCTTCTCACTGGCGCCATGGCTGCTACGGCAGAAGTTTGGAATGGAGAAGCAAGAAGGCGAAGGTGGGTCGGGGGCTCCACTCCCTTCGCCCTCTTATAGGCGATCGGAGAAAGCCAACCGGCGTCCCTTCACATTTGAGCAATGATGACCCTGTGACGCGCGCCAAGCTTTTTTCAGTCTGGGCAGTTGCTGAGCCGACATGGGGGAGTGGAGGCGTCTGTGACCTGTCGTGCGCCATGCGTCAAGCCTAGCCCGCAGGTGACTGGGGCCCGCGTCGCTTCGCCCTTCGGTCCTTGCCTTCGCTTCGAAGTCGGGCCGAGCGCGCCTTGGGCCCAGGGGCTACTGTCGGCGTTCTGGGATCGGGGGTACCTAGACCTACCTGCCTGCGGCCCAGCGCGGGGCCCCGTCGATGGCCCTGTGCGGCCCAGCTACAAGACCCTGCAAGCAAGACCCTCGCGAGGGCTCCCCGGCCTTGCGAGGCAAACGACGCCAAGACCTCCCGAGGAGCAGCTCCCCAAGCCTGCCTCCCAAGGAGCGGAGATCTCTATGCAGGTACCCCGCCTCACGAGGCGCATGATGACATGAGCCATGACGACCAAGGCCAGGCGGGCGCCAGCGGGCGCAGAGGAGGATAGTTTCCTCTTTGGTGCTAAGGAGGCAAGGACAAGCGCGGGTTCCCGAGGGATCCCTCAAAGGTTTCAATTCCAGTGCAACGAGACCAAGACCACGAGCTCGGCAGGACGGATGTCATCGCCGAGCCCACCACTGCGTCATGGCCAGAAGCTTTGCAGGCGAAGACCACCTTTCGTTAGGATAAGATGTACCTCTTGTCCCCTTTCAAATTGGCCGTTGTGGAATCCCTTCCCGCCTAAGCTATGAAGGAAGAGGACCAAGGGCACTATAAATATAGGCTAGTCTCCACCATAGAGGGGGGTCGATCCATTCTCTCCCTCTGAGCCCTCGCGAGGCAGCTCACCCACTATACTAGTTCATCCTCAACTCTCCTCGTGAGGCCAATCCACCACAAAGCAGGAGTAGGGTTTTACACCACAAGGTGGCCCGAACCTGGGTAAACTGCTGCGTCCCCCCTTTTCCCGCTCGCACGAACTCGACGAGGCCAAGCCATGAGGAGATGAGCTTGAGGCTGCAGCTAGGCTAGATCTTCGCACACGCCCCAGTGTTTGAACCTTGTTTGGGTCCGCGGAGCACCGATTCCGAGAGCAAGATAATCAATCTAGTTGGCCAAGCCAAAGCAATAAATCGGAGAAGAAATACGAAGCTATAGCAATCATGCATAAAAGAGTTCAGAGAAAACTCAAATAATATTCATGGATAATCTGGTCATAACTCACAATTCATCGGATCCCAAAAAACACACCGCAAAAAGTCATTACATCGGATAGAACTACAAGAACATCAAGGAGAACATTGTATTGAAGAACATCGAGAGAGAAGAAGCCATCTAGCTACTAACTATGGACTCTTAGGTTTGTGGTAAACTACTCGCGCATCATCGGAAGGACAGCAAGGTTGATATAGAGCCCCTCCGTGATCAATTCCCCCTCCAGCGGAGTGCCAGCAGAGGCCTCTAGATGGGATCTCACGAGAACAGAAACTTGCAGGGGCGGAGAAAGTATTTCGGGTGGCTCTCTGATGTCAAGGGAATATTTGAGCATTTATAAAGGTGGAATTAGGGTTGGAGGTGCCGCGAGGGGCCCACAAGCCTGGGGGCGCCCCCCTGGGGCGCACTCCTAGTGCTTGTCGCTCCCTCGTGGCTCTTCTAGCCTTCTCCTGAACCTTCTAGGGTCTCTTTTGGTTCAGAAAAAATTAATCCAAAGTTTTTTCTCCGTTTGGACTTCGTTTGATATTGATTTCCTGAAAAGCCAAAAACATGCAGAAAACAACAACTGGCACTGGGTACTAAGTTAATAGGTTAGTCCCAAAAAATGATATAAAGTTGCTTGTAAATGAATATAAAACATCCAAGATTGATACTATAATAGCATGGAACAATCAAAAATAATATATACGTTGGAGACGTATCACGCCCTGGTGGCCCTCCTCTGGTAGTTTCTTCCGCCAATATTTTTTATATATTCTGAAATAATTCTCCGTAAAATTTTCAGCTCAATCCAAGAACTTTTATTTCTACACAAAAATAACACCATGGCAATTCTGCTGAAAACAGCATCAGTCCGGGTTAGTTCCATTCAAGTCGTGCAAATTAGAGTCCAAAACAAGAGCAAAAGCGTTTGGAAAAGTAGATACATTTGGGACGTATCACGCCGCTTCGATAAAGTTGTCACGCTAGGCGACACTATTCACACCTACGTGGTCGGCCTTCGAGGCTAAGTAACCCCGTCTCTTCGGGCAAGGCGTGAGCTCGGCTAAGTCTTATTCACAAGACACCACTCCTTTGAGGGGCGGTTCGGGAATCTTAAGTCACAAAGGAGAACTCGTCTGTCAAAGCCACGGACTTCGGATCTATGGTCATTTTCGTCAAGGAGGTCATCCTCGGCTTAGAAGACCAGTTCGGGGGCTACTGACGGTGTCCCAGACTTGGGGGTACTAACCTAGTCGGCCCATGCTCCTCAGGCTGGGCTGGTGGGCCGTCATTCATCTCAAGATGGACTTCGGAAGCTGCACGCTGGAGGCGTGATCGAGACTACATCTGCCAAAGACTTGACGTACACTCCAAGACTCCTCCTGCCGCCTCCATGCCTGGATACCGATCTTGTAATCCTAGATGCCCTACCTGGCGTGTATATAAGCCAAAGGGTTTAACCCGCAGGGGAGACTTCAATGCAATCTCATTCACCTAGCCTTAGAGTTAGAACACATCTTACGATCTCGAGGTACATCAACTCTGTATTCGATACATCTTCATCGATATAAACAAGAGTAGGATGTCGGGTTTTACCTCCATTGAGAGGGCCCGTACCTGGGTAAACATCGTCTCCCTGTTCCTGTTACCCTCGATCCGAGATCCATAGCTCGGGACCCCCTACCCCGAGGTCTGCCGGATTTCCCTCCGACACTATGGATCAACAGTAAATATGGATAAACGTATCCTAAAAGAACTCCGATCTCTAATGGTTCATGAGAAGAAGTTGGTTGATCTTTACTTGGTCATGCGATGATCACGTGTATGAGCAAAGAGCGATCTCGATGAGGTCATCCGATGATCACGGAGGTGAGAAAGATTAATCTTTGCGTGGTCATGCGATGATCATGCGTATGAGTAAGTTGATCCATGAGACCTTAAACATCGCCATCATTATTGTAGTTGCTCTAGTGCTATTATGTTCATCATGTTTAATCTGTAAATGTCATGCTATTGTTTGTCATGAATGCTTTGGTTGCTGTGAGCTTGCGAGTACATTCAAAGTACTCACCTGATTTATCATGCCAGATGCAGTAAAAGCCATGCATGGAGTTGATGTTGACCCGTACAACACGAACTAGGACGTGTCCCAGCAGTGTCCCTATCGGATGGAGTTCCACTACCCTGTTGTTCCGCTGCCACGTAGTTTCGTCTACTAGTATTGAGGCCCTGGATACGTTCCATAAATAATGTACATATTATAGCTGCACTGGCTGTGCCGCTTGGCCTCTCTCCTTTATGTAATCATCGAACCCATGTACCTGTACTATATCAATAAAGTGGTTGTATCTGTTCCAGGTTGTTGTGTGTTGCCAGAAGACATGATCTCTGGACTGGCAGCACAAGGTAAACCGGTTGCTCTGAGCCGGGGTGCCACAGCTTGCCTTCTTTGAGGAAGCGGGTGTCGAGTGACGGCTAGAAATCCTGCAACTGAGACAAAAGATAATCCAACTCGATGTCAATGACATTGGTTACACATGTAATGCTTTTCTCATTAAAGATATTTAGGGCAATTGTTACGTTAATTTGTTTATAAGTTAGTGTGTTGTTTTTCGAGAGGGAGGGGGTGTGAATGAGCCACAGTCCCACGAGTTCAAATTTTATATGTGTATAGGTGAAATGGTTCTTTATTTATCCTTAAAGAAATTTATAGAATTCTATTCCTTAAGATTTATTCTTATAGTGTTTATTTGGCCTATAACATAGAAATTATAGAATTTTTCTCCTGGTCTACTCTGCATTGAAATCTAAAGAAAACTTTCCGTCGAGTACAGCCTCATAGATAGTTTCAGTTGTTCCTATACAATAACTATGGCATACACATAATTCTTCAGGTTTCCATGTGATGCAACGAAACAAGTTTTATCACGCAATGTTTCCGATTCCCGAGGATTCAACATGCTACATTCTAGCATTTTCACATTCAGGTATCTTCTATATCTAAATAGCTAGCCATTTGACATTTTTTCATGTTTAACTCCGCCTATGTTGTCAACACAGCCGGTTCCAAGCCCCGGTAAAGGAGGAAGGTTGTGATAGACTTGACGAGCCAACGTAAAAACTCAGCTACTCTAATGGAGATGAAACCCAAAAGAGAAGCTTGTCCAATATGGTCTGAGATGGTTTGGGCATATTCAGAGCATGCCTCCAGAAGCCCCAGTGCATAGCGGACCGCTAAAGCGTGCGGATAATGTCAATAGAGGTCGGGGTAGACCGAATTTGACATGGGAGGAGTCCGTAAAGAGATATCTGAAGGATTGAAGTCTCACCAAAGAACTAGCCATAGACAAGGGTGTGTGAAAGCTTGCTATCCATGTGCCAGAAACACGAGTTGATCGTGAGATCTTATGGGTATCACCTCTAGCCTATCCCAACTTGTTTAGGACTAAAGGCTTTGTTGTTGTTGTTGTTGGTACCTTCGATATCTAAATAGCTAGCCACCGATAACTTGTTTTTCTTAACGTGTAAACATGTCACCTCAGTTTCAAAAAAAAAAAAATGTAACCTCAATATGGAACATGTATGAAAAAATGTCCACCTTAACATACATGATAATTTCAATTTTATTATGCTATTTATACTTAATAAATAATTTACAAATATAGAATAATCAAACACCATAATCATATATATTTTCAGCTTTGGTTCTCCTATGATTACTCCAAATATTCATATTTCATACAACCAAATATCACTAAAATATATTGCAAAACATTTCTTACTTCCTTTTATTCCTGCAACCAAAAACGACAGCATAATTCGGCACAACATTGCAAGAGACGAGGCAAGTGAATTTTATTCCTTATTTTTTGAGAAACATACGCGAAGGAACACAAACCTGCGCTTGAACTGTCAAATCTCTAAAACCAATCCACCATGCCTCTGTCCCCTCCTCTTCCTCCTGGACACAACCATAGGAGGGATGCTCTGCTCACTCCAGAACACCTGGTCAGGATCAACCTCTGCCTTCACCATTGCCAGCCTCCTGAAGTTTCCCCTGAAGTACTTTCTCCCCCACACCTTGGCCTCCTCATAGCTTGTATTGCCCTCCATATTCTGCCCCAAGTCCAGGTCCCTGAAGTTAATGTATGCAGCCCTAGGCCTATTGCTCACATAGGGTGTCATGAGCTCATGCACCCCCCTGACCCAACCCAAATGCTTCTCCTCATATGACACATTCTTGTCACTTCCCCACTTGACATAGTACTGGAAATTGTAGAGGTACCCTCTGCGGTGCGCATACGGCGTGTCGGATTCTGGTATCTCGCTCATCCTGCCGCCCTGGGGGTCGATGTCGATCGAGCAGCCCTGCTCTTCGACGATCTTGGTGAACAACATGCTTAGACCGGTTGCCGGAATTGGCGATGTGAGGTAGTCAAGCTTGATCTTGTAGTAATCTTTGGGTTGGAGTGTTCTGTCCAGAAACACTTCTGCAGATTGGCCATTGGTGTAGCCGTAGAAGTAGAGCATCGACTGAATCCAATTCATCTCTCTGCAATCGCTTGGCTTAATATCTAGTTCTGGCAAATGGATGCCCATTTGGGTAATCATCCCGCTGCAATTGCCAAGAAACAGTGACTTGAACACCACCAATGGCCGTCTCTTGCCGCCGTCATCGACCTTGGGCTCCATGGCCACCTTGACGAAGAGATCGTCCGGGAGGGCGTGTGCCACGAGCTGCCATTTGGTCAGGAGACGGAGCATTGCTTGTTCGTCCTCGTCACCACGCCGGAGTAGCCGACGGACGGTGAAGGCGGATACGACGCTCGGGACGGGGACCAGACTCACGGTCCAAGAAACGACGATGCCGAAGCTGCCACCGCCGCCGCCCCTGATCGCCCAGAAGAGGTCCTCCCCCATGGCCGCCCGGTCCAGGAGCCTCCCTCCCGCGTCCACTACCTCGGCGTCTACGACGTTATCGGCGGCGAGGCCGTATTTGCGCATCATCGGCCCGAACCCGCCGCCGCTGAGGTGCCCGCCGACGCACACCGTCGGGCAGATCCCGGCGGGGGACCCCAGCGCACCATTGCTCCCCTCCGCGACCGCGTAGTAGAGCTCCCCAAGGGTGGCCCCGGACTGGGCACGCGCCACGCGGCGCGCCGCATCGACCCGCACTGCCCGGAGCGCGGCGACGTCGATGACGACAAACAGGCGGCCGCCGCTGAGACGGAGCGCGCGGTAGGATAGGCCTTCGTAGTCGTGGCCTCCGCTGCGGGCGCGGACGGTGAGGCCGTGGGCCTTGCAGCAGGCCACGGACGCCTGCACCTCGGTGACGGTCCTGGGCGTGAGGAGCAGCGACGGCCTCGGCGTCCGAGGCGAGGCGAAGCGGAGGTTCTGGATGGTGGAGGCGAGAAGGGGCGGGTAAGAGTCGTCCGCCGGCGCGTGGACAAGCTCGGACGGGTCGGCGGTGTCCGGCGAGAGGCGGGACACACAACGCAGGAAGCTGTCGTGGAGGCCGCCCTCTTCTTCGTGGAGCTCCTGCGGCTGCGGGGACGAAGGCGAGACGAGGAGCAGGAGGAGGAGGGGACAGAGACGCGTGAATGGCCGCATCGTCTTCTTGCCCTGGCTCCCCTTGCTCTGCCTAAAGCAATGATCAGGGGGAATGATAGGATCAGGTCATCAGGGTGTTCTAGTTGGCTTTGAATATGGTTGGTGAGTGGACAGGAGAAAAACGTGGAAGCTTAGCTCGCCATGATTCGACAGGCCAACTTGTGGGCCTAAAATT